>CM034155.1:105453430-105613430 GCA_019776745.2 Taxus chinensis
GGAGTAACAATCCAAGAAGGATACATAAGAACCTAAGGAACATAATAATAAAGTGGAAGAATAGAAACACATTGCGGAACACATTGCATAAGTAGAAGAAAATTCTCGGATTATGAAGGAGAAAGTAGTCACACATACAAAAATAGAGGTGGAATAGAATAACAAGGAAGCACAATTTGATCAACCAAAATATATTACACAACCTATAAAAACCCCTCAAGTGCAGCCAAACAATGCACAGAATGAACAAAATCCAAAAGATAACACTATGGAGATAGGAAGCTCTAGTTCAGAGATAACCACCACATAAGAATTTGTAGCAAGAGATACAAAAATATTTTGGTGGGTAGTGAAATCAATGGTTCAAACAAGAAATCGTAATCTTATTCTTCCCGCATCTCATGTACACACATAAGTTCCAAAGATTACTCATATCAATGTAAAAATGACAACCTCACAAGCCATGGTGGAGGTAGTTATTGAGAAGATACAACTCCAAACACAAATTGAGGGAGTTTGTATACTTTAATCAAACATTATTACAACCATGACTCAATTGGCCCAACTGAAAGAAAAATTAGAGAAGACATTGTGTGGCCTAAAATTAAATATTGAAGATAATTTTCCTCAACTATTCACAAAATCTATAAGTGATCAAGTTATGAGTGAACAAAAGAAACTAACCACTTTGGCTGGTAAACTTGTAGACACTTAGCAAGAGAAAGAAACTGCAACAAAGGTGAAGTTCCAATTCACTCAATCTAATAAGGAAGTAAAATATGTAATCCTCACATTATGTGAGTATATCAATTTACTCCAATAAGCTAAAGCACAAGCCAATAATATCACATTCAAGATCCTGGATTGGAATACATAGTTGCAAACTACAATGAGAAAAGGCAAGGTTGACATGGCCCTTGGAAAAAAAAATACAAGCAAAAATGATAGTGGAGACAAGTGACCAATAAGTAGATAAGGACTACAAGCATCCTTGCATGATCGAGATAATTTCACTAATAGACTGCAAGAATGGGAGCATAAAATGCCGCAAAATAATTTTTTTGGGGTGCAAGCATAGCGCATGAGGGAACATCTAAAGGGGTGGATTCATTATATACTAAATGTTATAATTTTACATTATCCAATTACAAAAAATGCAAAAGAAGATGCTTTTTTTGAAGTAATGCAAGCATTGGCACAATTACAAGTTTACTTCAATAGAGTAAATGAAGCTCTCGCATGTTTGTTAATGCAAAATCACAGCACCCCCAAATGAGCTCTAAAAATCTAATTTTCTAAGGCAGACTCATTTGGTGTGATTTGCATAACATGGGACCATTTCTCAAGCTGTGGGACTTGCGGACTTGAGATGGCCCTCTAGAGAAATTCAGCTTCTTCTTCCTAATCCTAATGCTAAACTACTCCTAAGGAAGGAAATGTGACTATCTACTCCTAATCTAACAATTCCAAGGGACCAAGGAGAGAGAGAGAGAGAGCATGAAAATAAAGAAATCCTACACTACAGAGATGATAGCACCAAGAAAAGGGAAGTGTTGGTCACAATCTCAGCTGCCTGAAGTGGAGAGAGGTGAGTAGAGGAGAGGGTGGACAAGATGCACCACAGACCAGAGACATATTTCACATAGAACACCACTTCAAAACCCATTAAACATAACTCCCAGGACCTGCAACAAACATCAGAATATGCACAGTATACCCTGCAATGATGAGAGGCGATGAGAGACAATAAAATAAGCAAAGGATGGAAAAATGCATCACAAAAATAGATTTTATTGCTCCAAAAGTTCACACAGTACATCGTTAGTGGGCAAGAGGCAAGAAAATGTCATTACAAAGCCAAGGGAGTAGGCTTAAACTCCTCATTCGACCCTGGAGAAGAAAGAGAGAGGAGGCAGGGAAGAAGAATGAACAATAACTTTTACAATGAATCTTGCCCCTGTATTTATAGATTCGATCAGAGAGAAGAAAGAGAGAGAGAGAGAGAAGTGGGAAAATCAGGTCGAAACTCAACCACCGATGTTAATGCTTCTGATAAAATCTACCCCCAAATTCATCTTTACTGCATCAATCCTTAGTTCGGCACCTTAAAGGAAGAGGAAATGATAGAAACAGATCAAATCTGATCTGGTTGTTGAGACAAATGGATCTTGCATTGAAGGCCCAAAGATGTTTCCTCCATTTTTCTTCACCTAACCTCCTCAAAATTAAAGTTTCAGACCTCCATGGTGTAGGTGAGGCCGAGATATTTCCAATGGTGTTAGATTTACAACATCTCGAGCCCTGAGTTGAAAGATATGCCCCTTCGAAGTTTGTATCGGGTCCGTACATGAGGGCGGGAAAACATCTTGAAAAATGGGTCCTCTTTTGATAATGTGGGACACGTGGCAACAAATTAGGGAAAAATCAGATTTGTGGGTTCAGAATTTATCTTTTCCCCTTTTTCCGCAAGAATCACAAAATCCAAAAAACTCTCGCAGCCCCACTTTGGTTTGATTTGGACTCAAATGCTGAATTTTTCCTCTTGGTGGAGTCACGGCCCTTTTTGCAAATTTTACACCCTTTGGGGTAAGGGGAAAAAAACTAACCTTTTTCATGACCACCTGCTTTGACCTGGGACACATGGCGACACCGCGTTTGTTTGAAAACCCTTTATCTATTCAATCCTTGAATCAGCGCCATTTTTTCCCCTTCTTTTTCCTGGCCCTGCAATTCCATTGTTGAATCTACCTGAAGCTTGTAAAATAGATTTAAGACACGAAACGGCTTGACATAGTCGTTTCTTATTTTTCTTCTTGCACAGGCTCATGGCCAATCCAATATTTTTTCTAGGGGTGTGAAATATGGATAACAATTTAGTGACTCACGCAGACATCTGCCTACTAGATGAAGAGACCAATTGCCTTGAAGCATCCATTGGGCATGGAGTTCAGCCTTTTAAAATGATTCTGATATGAACTCTGAAACTACGACCTCTAAGCCTCTTGGAAACCCACTGAAACTTGAAGTTGGACTTCACCAAAAGCCAACTAAATGCACTGTACAAGAGCAATAGCACCAAAAACTATGTAAAAACTGAAAATCATACATGCTCCAAATGGAACATGTAGAGTGTGCAAAAGCACTTCTTCTATTGAAAAAAAAACCTACCTACACTACTCTAACCAAGAGCAAAGGGAGCTCAAACAAAGCCTGCAATTGGCAGGGAGAAATAGCTTCCCTTCCTCAAAAATGGCAGCCATGCAACTAATTTGGCACTAAACATGGCTGGTTGGATGAGTGTAAATCTAACAATTAGTTGATCCTCCACCCAAATCATCAAGGTATCAACATTAATGGAAAATACCTCTTTAAGATGACTTGCATTGGACTTCTAGAGGTGTTGATGATGACCCTTGGTACTTTGATGCTCATCATCATGCCCTAAAGTAGGCATGACTGGTTTTGGTTTCTCCTTTGGCTCCAATGAAGCCAAGTACCTGATTGTTCACGGTCTGATCCTTTGGATGTGCCCATTTCTCTGAAATTCAACTCCAAAAATGAAGTCTTCTTATGGACCTTCTTCGATGGATGGTGTGAGAGGGATGATGACATCTTCCTACTTTTTCTCTTCCTTCTCCTGTGAAGAACATGAGAGAGTCATGTCTTCCAATCTTGTTCCAAAGGGCTGTTATAAAGTGCAAGTTGTTGTTCCTAAATTTTCTCCTCCATGGAAGCAAGCTCATGTGCTTGGGATGTGAGAGATGGAGGAAAAAATGATGTGATCTCCATGGGTTCCCCTCCATCAAGGCAATCCTCCAAGTCAGATAGGCAATCTACCTCCTTGTTGTCCTCTTGATCTACAATTGACTCACCATGGTTCCCTTCATCCTCAAACATGAAGTTTGAAATCTCAAAATCTTCCTCAACATCAGATCTTGAAGGGGATGAAGTGGGAGGAAGAACTGAAGGTTCTTATGTGGCCTACTCTGCACTTGGAGCCTCTAAAACTATATGGTCCTCCTCCACAGCCGGAATTTACTCCTCTTCTTTTGGATTAGGTGTAGCTTCTTCCCCCCCTATTTGTATTGTAGCTGGAGCTTCCACCACTTGTGGCTTTACCTTAGCCTCCTCCATAGGCTTAACCAATAAGGGAACCTTTGAAAACTCAAATTTATCAACCCAACTCTTTAGATTTTCTATCATTTCTTCTTTGTTAGGTTCCTCTGTTTTATGTTCTCCTTGGCTGGATTTTGGATTCTCTTCCCAACATGGGCTTGGGAAGGCATGAGGAGTGGTGGGTGGGGTCTCCACTAGTTGTTTCCTTGTTTTTGGTGGAGGGGAAGGCATTTCTTTTGGATCTTGTAGAGGGGAATTGGATTTGGAAGGTAAAAGGGCAGAGAAACTAAGGTGGGATGGAAGACTAGTGGATGGAGAAATGAAATTAACACTTGGGGCAAGAAGTGAGGGGCTTGACTCTTGCCTCTGTTGAAATGATAAAGATTGAGGGAGAGAAAATGAAAGGCAGGGAGTTGGTGATTGACTTACCCATTGACAAGGTTGTCCCACACTTTGCTCATAAGCCCCAATGTCCTCAATCCACTGTGCAAGTTGGGGCAGCATTCCAATCATGAATTCCAACTTCTTTTGAGGTCTGTAGTTTCTTCGAAAAGGGCCTTCCCATGGACAAGGTGCCCTACAACCAATTCTAAAGGCCATCATTTGAGTTATTTCCCTAAATTGAACCATGCTAGCCTCCATTTTTTGAATCTTCTCCAGAAGACTAACATCCTCTACATAACTATCGCCATCATATGTGTCCCCTTGTTCTTGATAACTTTCATATTCAAACTGGTTTTGACATTGCTCATATGGGTAAGCATAATGGTCTTAGATCTGATTATAATGTTGATCTGGAGGAGTTGGGACATGCATTGGAGGTGGATTGCATTACTGTTGTAAGTGTGAGTTCCATGAAGGGAATGAAGTCATGATTACACAACTTCATGGAATGGGAGAAAATGAAAGAGATGGAAGAAGAAAATGGATGAAATGAGTGGAAATGGATGGAAAAGGTGTGCAACTCAGAGAATGGGTTTTTGACCAGATGGAGTCACCTGATGTGCTTGAAAGTGCCTCCAAAGGATGATATCTTCACCAAGAGCACATTGAACCTAATGAAGTGAAATGATAAGGTGCTTCAAACCCGTCCCACCGAGCGTGCCAAAACTATTAGTGTGAAATCACAACACCACCAAATGAGCTCTAAAAAATTTCTTTTCTAAGGCAGACTCATTTGGTGTGATTTGCATGACATTGGACCATCTCTCAAGCTATGGGACTTGTGGACTTGAGATGGCCCTCTGGAGAAAGTCGTCTTCTTCTACCTGATGCTAATGCTAAACTACTCCTAATGCAGAAATGACGTCTAGCTATACCTATCCTAACAATGCCAGACAAGGAGAGAGAAAGTGCATAAAGAGTGAAATCCTACACTAACGAGGTGATAACACCAAGAAAAGGGGAGTTCTAGTCACAATCTCAGCTGCCTGAAGTGGAGAGAGGTGAGCAGAGGAGAGGGTGGAAAAGATGCACCACAGACCAAAGATAAATTTCACATAGAACACCACTTCAAAACCCATTAAACACAGCTCCCAGGACTTACAAAAAACATCAAAATATGCACAATATACCCTACAATGATGAGAGGTGAGGAGAGAATATAAAATAAGCAAAGGATGGATAGATGCATCACAGAACAAAATTTATTGCTCCAAAAGTTCACACAATACATCCTTAGTGAGCAAGAGGCAAGAGAATTCCATTACAGAGCCGTGAAAGGAGGTTCAGACTCCATTTTCAACCCTGGGGAAGAAAAGAGATAAGGGGGCAGGGAAGAAGAATGAACAACAACCCTTTACAATGAATCCTACCCTTGTATTTATAGATTTGATCGGAGAGAAGAAAGAGAGAGGAAAGTGGAAAAAGTGGGTTGAAGCTCAACCACTGCCATTAATGATTCAGATAAAATATGCTCCAAATTCATCTTTCCTACATGATTCCTTGATTTGGCACCTTGAAAGAAGAGGAAACAGTAGAAACAGATCGAATCCGATCTGGTTGTTGAGATAGATGGATCTTGCATTGAAGGCTTGAAGATGTTTCCTCCATTTTTCTTCACCTAACCTCCTCAAAATTAAATTTTTAGACCTCCATGGCATAGGTGAGGCTGAGATCTTTCCAATGGTGTTATATTTGCAGCATCTCAAGCCCTGAGTCGAAAGATATGCCCCTTCGAATTTTGTATCGGGTCCGTACATGAGGGCGGGAAAACATCTTGAAAAATGGGTCCTCTTTTGATAATGTGGGACACGTGGCAAACAAATTAGGGAAAAATCAGATTTGTGGGTTCAGAATTTATCTTTTCCCCTTTTTCCACAAGAATCACAAAATCCAAAAAACTCCCGTGGCCCCGCTTTGGTTTGATTTGGGCTCAAACGCTGACTTTTTCCTCTTGGCGGAGTCGCAGCCCATTTTACAACTTTTACACCCTTTGGGGTAAGGGGCAAAAAACTAACCTTTTTCATGATGACCCGCTTTGACTTGGGACACGTGGCGACACCGCGTTTGTTTGAAAACCCTTTATCTATTCAATCCTTGAATCAGTACCTTTTTTTCCCCTTCTTTCTCCTAGCCCTGCAATTCCATTGTTGAATCTTGTAAAATAGATTTAAGACACAAAACAACTTGACATATTCATTTCTTATTTTTCTTCTCGCACAGGGTCATGGCCAATCCAATATTTTTCCTAGGGGGAAAAATATGGATAATAATTTGGCAACTCACGCGGACATCTGCCTACTAGATGAAGAGACTAGTGGCCTTAAAGCATCCATTAGGCATGGACTCTAGCCTTATAAACTGATACTGATTTGAAATCTGAAATTATGACCTTTGAGCCTCTTGGAAACCCGCTGAAACTTGAAGTTAGACTTCACCAAAAGCCAACTGAATGCACTGTGCAAGAGCAATAGCACCAAAAACTATGTACAAAATGAAAATCATACATGCTCCAAATGGAACATATAGAGTGTGCAAAAGCACTTCTTCTGCTGAAAACAAACCTACCTACATTACTCTAACCAAGAGCAAAGGGAGCTCAAACAAAGCCTATAACTAGCCAGGAGAAATAGCTTCCCTTCCTCAAAAATGGCAGCCATGCAATTGATTTGGCACTAAACATGGCTGGTTGGATGAGTGAAAAACTAACAATAAGCTGGTCCCCCACCCAAATCATCAAGGTATCAACACTAATGGAAAATACCTCCTTAAGCTGACTTGCATTAGAATTCTAGAGGTGTTGATGATGACCCTTGGTACTTTGATGCTCATCCTCATGCCCTGAAGAAGGCATGACTGGTTTTGGTTTCTCCTTTGGCTCCAATGAAGCCAAGTACCTGATTATGCATGGTCTGATCCTTTAGATGTGCCCATTTCTCTGAAATTCAACTCCAAAAATGAAGTCTTATTGTGGACCTTCTTCAATGGATGGTGTGAGAGGAATGACGACATCTTCCTACTTTTTCTCTTCCTTCTCCTGTGAAGAACATGGGAGAGTCATGACTTCCAATCGTGGTTTCAGAGGGATGTTATGAAGTGCAGGTTGTTGTTCCTGAATGTTCTCCTCCATGGAAGCAAGCTCATGTCCTTGGGATGTGAGAGATGGAGGAAAAAATGATGTGATCTCCATGAGTTCCCCTCCATCAACGCAATCCTCCAAGTCAGACAGGTAATCTACCTCCTTGTTATCCTGTTATAGATGCTCAACCTCCTTCATAGTGTCCTCCTAATCTAAAATTGACTCACCATGGTTCCCTTCATCCTCAAACATGAAGTTTGAAAGCTAAAAATCTTCCTCAACATCAGATCTTGAAGGGGATGAAGTGGGAGGAAGAACTAAAGGTTCTTTTGTGGCCTTCTCTGCACTTGGAGCCTCTGAAACTATATGTTCCTCCTCCACAGCCGGAATGTACTCCTCTTCTTTTGGATTAGGAGTAGCTCATTCCTCCCCTAATTGTGCTATAGCTGGAGCTTCCACCACTTGCAGCTTGACCTCAACCTCCTCCATAGGCTTAACCAAAAAGGGAACCTTTGAAACTCAAATTTAGCAGCCCAACTCTTTAGATTTTCTATCATTTCTTCTTTGTTAGGTTCCTCTGTTTGATGTTCTCCTTGGCTGGGTTTTGGATTATCTTCCCAACATGGGCTTGGGAAGGCATGAGGAGTGGTGGGTGGGGTCTCCACTAGTTGTTTCCTTGTTTGTGGCGGAGGGTAAGGCATTTCTTTTGGCTCTTGTAGAGGGGAATTGGATTTGGAAGGGAAAAGGGCAGATAAACTGAGGTGGGATGGAAGACTAGTGGATGGAGAAATGAAATTAACACTTGGAGCAGGAAGTGAGGGGCTTGACTCTTGCCTCTGTTGAAATGATAAAGATTGAGGGAGAGAAAATGAAAGGCAGTGAGATGGTGATTGACTTACCCATTGACAAGGTTGTCCCACACTTTTCTCATAAGCCCCAATGTCCTCAATCCACTGTGCAAGTTGGGGCAGCATTCCAATCATGAATTCCAACTTCTTTTGAGGTCTGTAGTGTCTTGGAAAAGGGCCTTCCCATGGACAAGGTGCCCTGCAACCAATTCTGAAAGCCATCATTTGAGTTGTTGCACTAAATTGAACCATGCTAGCCTCCATTTTTTGAATCTTCTCCAGAAGACTAACATCCTCTACATAACTATCGCCATCATATGTGTCCCCTTGTTCTTGATAACTTTCATAGTCAAAATGGTTTTGACACTACTCATATGGGTAAGCATAATGGTCCTAGATCTGATTATAATGTTGATCTGGAGGAATTGGGAAATGCATTGGAGGTGGATTGCATTGTTGTTGTAAGTGTGAGTTCCATGAAGGGAATGAAGTCATGATTGCACAACTTCATGGAATGGGAGAAAATGAAAGAGATGGAAGAAGAAAATGGATGAAATGAGTGGAAATGGATGGAAAAGGTATGCAACTCAGAGAATGGGTTTTTGACTAGATGGAGTCGGTAGATGTGCTTGAAAGTGCCTCCAAAGGCTGAAATCTTCACCAAGAGCACATCGAACCTGATGAAGTGAAGTGGTAAGGTGCTTCAAACCTGTCCTACCAAGCATGCCAAAATTATTAATGCAAAATCACAGCACCCCCAAATGAGGTCTAAAAATCTACTTTTCTAAGGCAGACTCATTTGGTACGATTTGCATAACATGGGAGAATCTCTCAAGCTGTGGGACTTATGGACTTGAGATGGCCCTCTAGAGAAATTCAGCTTCTTCTTCTTGATCCTAATGCTAAACTACTCCTAAGGAAGAAAATGTGGCTATCTACTCCTAGAGAGAGAGACATCGTGAAAATAAAGAAATCCTACACTACATAGGTGATAATATCAAGAAAAGGGAAGTGCTGGTCACAATCTCAGCTGCATGAAGTGGAGAGAGGTGAGCAGAGGAGAGGGTGGACAAGATGCACCACAAACCAGAGATAGATTCAGACAAAACACCACTTCAAAACCCATTAAACACAGCTCCCAAGACTTGCAACAAACATCATAATATGCACAATATACCCTGTAACGACAAGAGGCGAGGAGAGACAATAAAATAAGTAAAGGATGGACAAATGCATCACAAAAATAGATTTTATTGCTCCAAAAGTTCACACAGTACATCGTTAGTGGGAAAGAGGCAAGAAAATTTCATTACAAAGCCAATGGAGGAGGCTTAAACTCCTCATTCAACCCTGGAGAAGAAAGAGAGAGGGGGGCAGGGAAGAAGAATGAACAACAACTTTTACAATGAATCTTGCCCCTATATTTATAGATTCGATCAGAGAGAAGAAAGAAAGAGAGAGAGAAGGAAAAGCAGGTCAAAACTCAACCACTGTTAATGCTTCTAATAAAATATGCCCCCAAATCCGTCTTTACTACATCAATCCTTGGTTTGGCACCTTGAAGGAAGAGGAAACGACAGAAACAAATTGAATCCGATCTGGTTGTTAAGACAGAAGGATCTTGCATTGAAGGCCCGAAGACGTTTCCTCCATCTGGTTGGTGTGGCCGAGATCTTTCCAACGACATTAAATTTGCAATATTTTGAGCCCTGAGCCAAAAGATGTGCCCCTTTGAAGTTTGTATCGGGTCCGTACAAATGGACGGGAAAACAACTCAAAGAATGGGTCTCCTTTCGATAATGTGGGACATGTAGCAGCCATATTAGGGTAAAATCGGGTTAGCGGGTTCAAAATTTATCTTTTCCCCTTTTTCCGTAAGAATCACAAAATCTAGAAAACTCCCGCGGCACCGCTGCTTCGTCTTTTGACTATGTTTTCCCCTGCTTCCATTTCGTCCTGAGACACATGGATATGCGGCACTTGTTTGAGAACCCTTTCTCTATTCAATATTTGAATCAGTGCCATTAAGACACTTGGCAGCCTCTGTTGGCCTGGCTCATGCATTTTTCAACGGTTCCTCTTATGCGGGATCATGATCAATCCAATATTTGGCACGAGGTGAAATATGGATAACAATATTGAAATGTATAAAAAGAAAACTTGTAAATATGTGCATCCATTGTGAAGACTATGAAGAATAACCTGAAGTGTATCCTCTCTCACATTATTCTTCAAAATATCAAGGAAGTGCAAGCACTACCACCTTCATACACCACTCCAGTAGTGCAGGTCCAACCAAGCAGTCTGAGTAGCAAAAATAGGCTCAGGTGCAATATTATTTTACGGAAGATAATTTTTTAAAGTATCAATCGCATAAATATTAATCATGTATAAATAGGATCACATAGATTGAAATCTTAAAATGGTTATCTACGAGGGATTTAACATAAATTTAAAACCCAAAAGGTTGGTATGTTGAAAATAATATGTAATAAAAACCCATGAGGGAGGCTAAGTAGTGTGTAGAGGATGAAATTGGTAAATGATGTCCTCTATGCTAACTTTGAGTATACTATCTCAATGCACACCATAACCAGAATTAGGAAAATGCTAGAACAACACATGTGAGTACCTCCCAAATTATCGAAGCATTTTTTTCTAGGGACAAGACAAATTTATTAGTCCATAAAAATTTTGGGACTGTATAGAGGTTTAAAATCCAAAGTGAATATATTTGGGATATTATTATATATTGTGAAATTCTTAATGTATGTTCCTATGATAGATGAGATAAAATGTAGAATATGTAATGCTCTTTAAGTATAAGTAGAGAATGTGAAGATCTTTTTTCGTCAAGGAATGGAAGAAGGGACAGGTAAACCAACAATCACCTTGAATTGTATAAAATCATGTAAGCACATTGTGCATAAGGTTGATCTTGATTTCCACTCTGAATTCATGTCTAAGTTATTCATTTAAGTAATATCATTTTAATCTGTTATTATGTCTTTTATTCTCTTGTTTATATCTTTCATTGAGTTGTTTTTGTTATGTAATCATTGCACTTTTTCTTGTTATGTTATATTCTATCAATTATTCCCCATTTTAAGGATAATTAGTGGGATAGTTTGAGTTTCTACTAGACTTCAACTTGTGGCATGTCTTGATGAGTGATTCTAGGGGCATTTTTTAACAAATAATGTTCAAACATGTTATAAAATCTTACCCTAGCATAGGTAGAGAATATGTTGGAAAATGTGAGCTGATAGAATTAGACGCTAGTCCTTCCACCAACCTCCAACCACTTGGCAACCACCTTAATTCCCATTTTTCCTCACCCACCCACCTTCAAAAAAAATTTCTTTTATTTTATCCCCCTTTTTAACCATGTTTTTTATCTATTTATTTATTTCCTATTTTATTATTATTATTACATCTCTCTCTCTCTCTCTCTCTCTCTCTCTCTCTCTCTCTCTCTGTGTGTGTCTCTCTCTCTCTCTCTCTCTCTCTCTCTCTCTCTCTCTCTCTCTGTGTGTGTGTGTGTGTGTGTGTGTGTGTGTGTGTGTGTTGATATTTTCTTATAAGGATGTATTAAGTCAATTAACTGATAAATAAAACCCACACCAAAACATTGTTAGAACATTTAATATTAAGTGTTCTTATATAAACTATGTTTGATGATTAAATAATTTAGAATATTATATATTTTAAAGTATTTAATATAAAATATGTGTTTATCGTTAAATTGATTTTATAAATCAATTAATTAATAGTTGGGGTGCTTCGCGAGAAGCCACAACCATTTAAACTATTTAAATAAGCTTTGTGGGGTCTGGTGATTTATTATGAAATCGGGAATTCACGTGGGTGAATTGTATTTACTAGAGAGAAGTGAGAGGATCAGAGATTTTAATGGACTATACTTTTGTTTCTCAAGTTAATGGAAATATTACCTTAATAGTGGTTTTTTAACCCTTGGGGATTTTTCAAGTTAAGTCATTGTGTTGTGTTATTTTAATTGCTATGTTTTATAATATAGTTTATTATGCAATGTGTAATAAATAATTAATTCTAAATGGCTCGTACCTCAAATGGTACTAGATCGTGTTGTTAATATTTTATTTTAGCTTAATTTAATCTAAACCTGAGGGTCACAACCATTAGTAGATGGTTACAACCCGGTGGAAATGAATAAGTCTCCCCTCAATTTCAAATAGACACTGTAAAATGATCTCTAATATTTTTCTCGAGTGAAATTTGATGCGAAAAGGTTGTTGTGGTGAAAACTTTGTCTCCGAACCCACTCTCTAATGTAGGTAAGGTTTGATAAATTTGAAATATTTAATTTATTGTGGTTGGTTTAAATGTGCAGGGAAGAGAATTAATTTCGAGGGTAAATTCAAGGTCTCCCAAGATGGAGACAACCTTCCTCAATAATAACAATTTAAATTTTTGGTTTGATCTGGTTAAATACCCTTGGAACGGGGCCAAAAATAAAACATTTAATTTCAATGTAAAACTTATGTCTAAGATCTCGTGGCCGCATAGTCCCCCCTTGATCAGTAAGATGGTATTTGTTTATAAAAGGTATTTAAATTAAAACCTAAGTTTGAGTGTTTAAATTAAAACCTATGTATGAAAAAATCTTACTTTTTAATTACCTAAACCCGAACCGCTCAATACTTATAAAATTAAAATATAAATCTCCTCGACAAGAAAAACAATTCCCGACCATGCCGAGCCCTAAGCATTCCTTCACTAACCCTATCACAAATTTTTCAAGCCCTTTTCTCTCTACTGACAGCGGAAATGACTACGGCGACACAGGTGTGGCATCTCAATGGGTAGGGTCTTCTCCCACTTCTGCCTCAGTCAATGGTGTTTCTCAGGTGGGCAACGATGGTCGATTTGGGGGGCTTTGTTTGGGCGGCGGTGGTTCTCTTATTATGGTTGTGCCTTGCATCGATGCCCCTTCTGTTGTTAGTGTATTTCAAGCCTCTCAAGAACCTATCCACAGTGGTGTTGGCCTCTCAAATGGCAATAAGGGGCTTGTTTTCCCCTCTGTTGTTCAGTTCAAAAATGTGGGCTCTGATTTCATTTATGGGAAGCGCTCTTATGTTGCGGTTTCTTATCCTTCATTTTCTAAACCTCTCTTTGTTGATAAATCTGCACCTCTGGTCACTCTTGGGGAGTTGGTGTTAGAGGTTGAGGATTTCTTCTCCTCCAATGGTTTGGTCTACTGCTTCAATGGAATCTAGCCTAGTCTTCCACTCCTTCACTCGTGGATTACTACGAACTGGCGTCCTCTTGGTTCAAGTAGGATAGACATTTACCCTTATGTAAGGGGTTTTTTTACTGTAGCTTTTAGCTCTGGTGATGATAGGGATATCATTCTCTCAAAGATCTAGGAACTGCATAATCATCACTTGTTGATGAAACCATGGTTCCCGACTTTCAATCCACTCACTGCATCTTTCAATGTTAAACCGGTCTGGATTCGTTTACCCCATCTACCATTGTAGTTTTGGGGAGAGAAAATTTTAATTGCTATTAGCAATGCTTTGGATAAATTTTTATCCATTGATTCCAATACAGAATTCTACACTCACACTACTTTCACACAGATATTGGTAGATCTGGATACTTCGCTTGATCTACCTGTTTCTATTGATCTCAAAGTGCTAGATAGGGTTCGGTCACAACCCCTTGATAACGAAGGATTCGCCTTCAGGTGTAGAAAGTTCTTTAACCTAGGACATATCTCTTAGAGCATCAACAGATTAACACAGGAAATAAATAAATTGATATTGTATTCGACACACTCAGAATTACAATCACATGACTCTCAAATAAATAGGGAGAGAGTTTCCTATAAACTAGGAAACTTACTCAACCAATACACCTATTTACGTGAGTTGTTACAACCTTATGTAAACAACCCAATATACCAACTATCATAATATAAGAGTTATATTATGAGCCAATATAATGTAAACACTACATTTCCTAACATTCCCCCCCTTAGTGTTTACATGGTAGAAAAACATCCACACACTCCTCTGCAGTATGCTCACCCCTGTGGCATGTCCAAATCTGTGACTCATGACCTTGATCCAAAAGAAAGGCTCTCTCCTTCCATGGTTTTAAACAGGCTTACCACAAACCTTGAAGTGACAGGAACCTCATCAACTGTCGACCTCGTGTGGTTTTCTGGATCCTCCCACAAACCCTTTCAAGATCCATGAACTGACTTACTCTGGTGCTACTGTTCACCACTATGCTTATACATCAGGGAATTATGTAGGAAACACAACTTGCATATCTCAAAACTGCACAATAGAAGATATACTGAAAAAATTTCACATTACTTCCTATAAGAATCGTAATGTTCTTAATTGTAGTCTCTGTCTTTGATCGCTGCCACTCGATCTCGAACAACATAGAAAACTGCCACTGCCACTGGAAGCTTTCCTTGACTAAGTCGTTTTGGGTGCAAAATGGGAATGGAACATTGGTATGTATTCCCCCCCACAATGTGAAATTCCACACATATAGATACTAAGAAGCAAACTGCATCGAAGAACATACTCCTGAATGGATCTTGCTAGTTAGGTCTTGCTGCACATGGTCACTGATGCTAGTGAACGTATTCTTCTAGCTGACCATCTTCCAACGAAGTATGGCAGTCAGAGGACCAAGTCAGTCAGAGGATCACTGACAGTCATCTGCGCTCCAACACAACTTTCTTTCCAACATCCATCAAATACCAAACAAAACAGGAACACTGCAAACTGAAGCACACTGAGAAAACGGAAACCACACTGAAAATCAAATACTCACACTGCACACCTGTGCCACCAAATCATTCTGTGCGGCCCCGTCATTGGTGACTGACGAGAGGTCGCTGTCTGACCTCCAGCCTCCCTTGCCTCCTTCCTCTATTTTCATGATGCTGCTAACTCAGCGGAATATGGACATGAAGCTCAGTAATCACCCCCCAAAATTAGACGTCGCGTACAAGCGAAAATGCGTCCAAAATTGAAATGCGGGCAATTTTTTTTTATTTTTCGGACTTAATACAATGACACAATGACTAATGCAAAAATTCCTAAAATCACCTATTTGACATGGACTACCTATATTCACCTATACGACTCAATGCCGACACACTTACATAAAATGACTACAATGACTCTCTAAAGAAAAACATTAACGACAAAGACTCACAAATGACACTCTTTTTTCGATGATTTTACGACACGACAAATTTTGACATTTAACTTAAATGACATTATGGCGATTTTGACAGATATAAAAAACTTTCACTTGAAACTTTGAAAATTTTGGACTTTTGATACTGACACTAAATATTATTGAAAAAATACTTAAAAACCCACTATGAGCGACACACCTATGATCTAACGTAACTAGCCATGTATAAAATAAAGCAAGTCCTATATCCTAATAAACCACGTACCTTTGATTTCAAAGAATAATTCTCACAAAACACACTATTAAAGCATTTCAATAGAAAAAGAGACCACTGCGTTGGAGATATATAAACCATTTCATGTCACAATAATAAATCTACAACTCCTTATTGACGTGTCTTTCATGCACAGGGACTCTACGTTTTCTGCACAAAGATTTGAGCAACTGAGGACACGTTTGCAGAATGAATGTTGATTCTTTTGGAGAAGCCAATGAAATTCTTGTGTAGGAGATCACGCTGAATTGATTACTGCACAGGTCTTCAACAATAATATGCTCCGTAATGTAAAATCTGCCCAGCACTAGGGAAAGGGGTCGATATAAGAAAACGCCAATTTGTTTATTCCACGTACAGGTCGTCCTATCTCCAAAAAAAACATCTATTTGCATAAGATCTGCAAACCAAATCAGAGAAGCTACAGAATATTAGATCGATCCACTTCACGTTTATTCCTCATGCACATCCGTCCCTGCATATATTTGGCGCTATAGGAGGATCTCCAAGGTTGTAGAATGAGATCTGTAGCATATGTAAAATGACCAGCTGGGAGTCGTTGTTGATGTAAAGCCAAAATTATGCAATTATATCTCCTCCGAAATCTAATACAGAATGCAGCAAATCAAGCCATGAAGACTCGAGTAGGTAGAACAAAATATGATATATATATATGTACCAACAGAAAATAATAAACTCACAGACTCCAAGATCTCAGAGAATCTCATAACTCGGGGCAAGCATGGATTTGCATAATAGCCCCTTCACAGATTTAATAGATCATTGATCGCTCTGATACCAAATCTTAGAGCATCAACAGATTAACACAGGAAATAAATAAATTGATATTGTATTCGACACACTCAAAATTACAATCACAGGACTCTCAAATAAATAGGGAGAGAGTTTCATATAAACTAGGAAACTTACTCAACCAATACACCTATTTACGTGAGTTGTTACAACCTTATGTAAACAACCCAATATACCAACTATCATAATATAAGAGTTATATTATGAGCCAATATAATGTAAACACTACATTTCCTAACAATATCGCTTCAGATTGTCAGATGGTAAAGCAGAAATCTAAAAATGAAAAGGTTTCTTGGTGGAAGGAATCTCATCAAGATATTTTATTTATTGATGTGGAACCTGAGTCAACTACTGATACAAAGGACAATTCTGATAAGGATTCCATTCCAAACTCGTTGGTTGCACCTTCAGTGGATGATGTTGGAGCAGTTATGGTGGATCAGGTGCTGACGTTGATTACAGATGTTGTTGCTAACTGCATTAATACCAGTTTCACTACTGAGAATCCCAATGATGGAAGTTTGGATTCCTTTGAGATTCAACCTCCAGCTCACTTAGAAAAAAAATTATATCCTAACAAGAGTAATGAATGAACTATTGTTAAAAGAAAAAATGCTTTTTCTATGCATCTAAGATCCCATGTAAGGGATATTACAAGGTAATCTGCTTTCAGCGGCAGCAATGGGTGTTGCAGTCTTTATGTTTTTCTTCTCACTGTTTTTAACCCTTTTTCGTTCCCCTTTGATATTGGGGGCATCCTCTCTATTACGCTTTAATGTTTAATCCAACGTTGAGGGCTTGTTGTACAAGGATGCGGGTCCTTTCAAAACCCCCAACTTTTACCAATTTCCAAAAAAATATACTTATAAAATTAAACTTACCTTATGAAATAAAACTTAACTTTAAATATTTTATTTAAATCATATGCGGGCGCTTTATTTCTTACCTTTTTTAACCTTTTACCTAAGTGGCCCACTTAAGATAATTAAAACTACCTTTATATTATTTATTTATTTTGGTCAAAGACCACTTAATACTCTAAGCGACTTTATAATATTTATTTATTTTGGTCAAACACCATGCACATGGGTTAAATTAAATTGGTTTACATTTATTTATGCGGCCTGATTAATCCATTTCCCTCCACTCACCTTCCGCAAAGCCTCCACGTGGAGGATTCCAACTTCAACAAGTGTCCCATTTTTTTAATAAAAACCTTGTTTAAAGTTTTTTATTGACTTGGCTGCATGTTTTTTAATTTTAATGAGATCTTTAGTCCCACATTGGGGATACAGAGGAATCTGTTAGACTCTAAAAGCCACGATAGGAATCAGGATTATAGAAAGTGTGGTTGCGGTTACGCTTTATATTATTTTGTAAAGAACTCAGTCCCCTCCGCAATCTGTTGGATACTGTGCTGAGTTGATTAGTTGGAGCTTGTCCTCTTTGGTTAGAATTAGCCCATCGGGATCAAAATCTACCTCACCGAGCTAGTTGAGTGGCTCGGTCGTGTTGATATAATGAGTTGATAATTGTATAACCGAGCTAACTAGGAGCTCATCTCCTACAACAATTTTTTTATTATATATATTTTCTAAAGGAATTTTTTTGTTGGTATTTAATATTTTAGAAGAATTTAAAAATATATTTAAATATTTAAATAGTAAAGAAAATATTAATTTTTTAATTCATTGTTTAAAAAAAATAAGAAATATTATACTTTTTTTTCTTTCAGAAACTTAAAAAAATCATTTACATTTCAATGGAATATGTGAATATTATAGTCAAATTAATATATTTTGTACAAATATTCTTTTGACATGGCAATTTCGACGTGAAAGAGGGAAAAAATATTAAAATATGACCAGCATATTCACTTGAAAAACAATAGGGAGACTTCCTAAAACTCCTTTACGAATAACCTAGTTTTTTCTCATTTTTTAATTTGTTTATTTAAATTGGAGTCTAATCATTTTAATATTGACAAATCACAGATGTTGAATAGATAAAATTACAAGATCTGGAAGATAAGAAGGAAGGTGGAATTCATGGCACGTAAGCTCTAGATTTTCATAAACGGTAGGGAGAAGTCTTTGACCGGCAAACAGATGAAAGGAGACAATGTATAACATATCAGCAAAAGGTGCATGAGGCAATGTCCATCATATTGTGGAGCATGATGTTAGGAAATAAGGGATAAATATACAGAACAATCCCTCACAGAATCGTAATAGTAGAAACTAATATGCAGAAAATATTACAAATCTTAAATAAAAGTGCACAATAAAAATAACACAACACAAAGAGACAATATTTAACGTGGTTCACCCAATTTGGTCTACATCCACCAAGAATCACTTGCTCATATTTTATTACAAGCCACCACTCTCTCAATACAATACCCAGATCTGTTTGGATCTATGCTCAACAAACTCTACAGAATTCACACCCGAATTCAGACACATCTGCAATGTTACATCATACCTACCATATGCACAAAACCACATAAGTAGACAACTGTTTTAGAAGTTTTACAAAATCATGGGTATCAAAACCATAGACCAAAACCGTCCCATAAACCTATGGGTCAAAAATCCCACCCATATGAAAAAAGCACGTTTCCTGGTATATCGGGCACATTTTTCGAGGCCAAAATTTTTTCTCGAGGTCTTCACCCCCAAACCTCGGTGAGAAAACTATGGAAAGCCTACAGTACTCTTAGTGTACAATCTTCAACATTTTTACACATGAAAACAAGCTCCACAACCTACCAATATCCTACTTGGAGACTAGTTTTCCTCTGAGCAAGGTTTTCAACCCTTCACTAGTTTTTGTGAAGACCAACCAAAGTTGATCAGAACTTCAGTTTTTCCCTTGTGACCACCTTGGTCATCATATCTGTAGGAATCTGACTGGAATGAATCTTCTCCAGCTTCAACTTCTCTTCCTCCAAAGTTGTCTTGATGAAATGATACCTAAGTTATATATACTTCGTCCTAGAGTGGAAAGCAAATTTCTTAGCTAGGTGTATAACACTCTAACTATCACTATGCAACTTTCCTTCCTCCTTATGTCCTAAATCCTCAAGAAATTTTTCTATCCAAATCATCTCTTTACTTTCCTCTGTGGTAGCAACATACTCAACCTTCGTGGTTGACAAAACCACCAGCTTATGTAGTCATGAAATCCATCTCATTGTTGTCTCACCTACAATATAAATATAACCTGCCATGCTCCTCCCGTTGTCTACATCTCTAGCCATATCTGAATCTACATAATCACGCAAAGTGGTGTCTGATCCACTATAGCACAAACTGTCCCCAGGGTCCCTCTCAAATATCGAAAGATCCACTTTATTGCCTGTCAGTGATCTCTACTTGGATCACTCATAAATCTACTCATCGCTCCCATTACATGGGAAATATCAAGCCCGGTGCACACCATGGCATACATAAAACTTCCAACCGCTAATGAGTAAGGTACCTTGGACATCTGGTTTGTCACATGCTCTCTCTTGGAACACTGCTCCTTTGATAACTTGAAATGGTCTGCCAAAGGAGTCCCAACTGGTTTAGCATCCTGCATATTAAACCTCTCCAAGACCTTCTTAATGTAATCTTACTAAGATAAATTAACCTTCCATTCCTTCCTATCCCGAGATATCCTCATACCAAGGATTTGTTTGGCTTCCCCCAAATCCTTCATAGTAAAGGAGTCACTTAGATGTTTCTTGAGTACTTTAATTTCTTGCATGTTTTTACCTGCAACCAACATGTCATCCACATACAGACACAGGATAACATAAGTACTATCCTCAAATTTCTTTATATACATGCAATGGTCAGAATGACATCTAATATAACCTCGTTCCATCATGAAGCTATCAAATTACTTATACCATTAACATGGAGCTTATTTCAAGCCATATAAGCTCTTCTTCAGTTTTCACACCATCTCCTCTTTACCTTTGACCTCATAGACCTCTGGATGCTACATATATAGATCCTCCTCCAAATCACCATGGAGAAATGTAGTGTTTACATCAAGTTGCTCTAAGTGCAAGTCTTATGTTGTAACTATTCCAAGAATAGTTCTAATAGAAGTCATTTTTTACTATAGGAGAAAAAACCTCATCAAAATCTATACCTTTTTTATGTCCAAACCCCTTGACCACCAACCGGGCCTTGTATATTTTTTCCTCCTTCTTCCTCTTTGACTCTGTACACCCACTTGTTCTGTAATGATTTTTTTCCTTCGAGTAGCACCAAATCCTATGTCTAGTTCTCTAGTGATGCTCCTCATCCATGGCTTGCTCCCACTTCTTCCTGGCATCTACCTGCATTTCTTCATCAAAGCTCTCTGGCTCTCCACTATCAGTGAGTAATAAATAATAAAGAGAAGGAGAAAAATGTTCAGGTTCTCTTCTTACCCTAGAAGACCTCTTCAATATAGGAGTTTGGGGTTCCTGAACTGATTCATGTGTCACTTTCCCATCTGGAAGATCCTCTACCACTGCATATTCTTTCTTGGATTCTTCCTTGTTTTCCTGCAACTATTGTTTATACATGAATTTCTCTTTAAATAACACATCACTAGATAGAATGAATTTTTTGTCCTTATGTAGACACCTATTTTTAGTTATAGCGCCCCTCCGACATCTCACATTCACGCAATTTTCATTTTCGCATCTCTTTCTCTTAAATTAAATAAAATTTTATTTATTTGATTGATTATCAATGGGATCCATATGGATCCATTTGATAATTCAATTTTTGGCATCATCCCCCATCTCTGACAAATTATTTAATTCATAATGCATATCTCCAACACCTTCTTTTTAAAATGAAATCTTTATCTCACCCCCCATTCAAATCATGTCCCCCACTTTGCCTAATAAGTCAAAATATGGGACCCACATGATCACATCATATCCCTAACTCAGGTTACTTTACTACACCCTGGGTATCATCTAACCTACAGTTTAGTCTCATATCTAAGCTATAAATATGGGGTTTTCCCTCGTATTTCGACAGCGGATTTGTTTTTAAAAAAGGAGGATATATTTTTAAGAAAAAGGAAAGAGAGGAACCATAGGTAGAAAGACTTCGGCTAAAGTGAGTTAACACTAAGGGTGTAAAAAATATTTGTTGGTTGAAGCTTTGAAGGAGAAAGATATGACAGTTTCTCTTATCTTTCCATCTTGATGCCCGGTTCATTTCCATAGCAGGACATAAGCTAAGTACTCTTGTTATTTCAGTTGCTTGTCATTTTTACTATTATTCACGATCTATTATTATCTTGTCTGACACGGGGGTTGACATCCTCCAAGGGATTTGAAATACTCTTGGAACCGGTACCATCTGGGCAACCCCTGTATATTGTGTTCAAATCTTATCTGATTTAGTTTTGCAGATCTAGCTTCTTGATATCATGCATCTGTTTTCTTTGTGCCCGTCTCATCCATCACCATCTCTAAGGTACTAAGCCCTTATATACTCGACGTTGTCTCGTGTTTCTTTATTACTCGTACACTCACCTACATAGGAAGCTGGAAACACAAATCAACATTTGGCACACCCGGTGGGACCATATCCAAGATCTGGTCATATTTGTTTGTTTTGTCCTTTTATTCACCTTGTGCAGGTTTGGTGTTATATTTTTCTGTAGTAGAGGTTTGTGTCGCCTTCAAGGTAATTACTCTTCTAGTGTTTAATTGGCCTGGTACACCTGACCATCCAGAGGTCGATATTGTGAAAATACTAAAGGATTAGGATTCCACACACACACACACACACACACACACATATCCAAATCATTGACATGGTTGGTGTAGAAGAATAAATCCTAGTGATTTCGTATAACGGGAAAAAAAAGAGCCCCTTTACGTTAGTGTGCAGACTACGCCTTCAAAAATATATGAAACTTATAGGTTAGAGTATCAGTATGAGAAGAAAGGGATCACTGGTAGGATAATAAATAGCTCAATAAATATAAGTGCGATAAATATAAGAGAAAGATTCATAAGAAAGATCATTTTGTGTATAAAATAGGGGAAAATTTAAGACTCGCAGTAGAGTCAAAATAACAGTGTATAAAATTCTCCTCCCACATCTCCATAAGAGAAACCAAGTCCTCCAAAATCTACCAAGGGAAAAGAAACATGTGTGGAATAGAAGAAGCTATAACTAGAGGCTGTAATTCCTCGTACGAATAAACCTCTAGTGTAAGTACCATGAGTTGTGCAATCCATAGAAGTGGAATAGAATCATAAAGAAGGAGGGAAAACTAAAAAAGAAAGAATAATAGTAAAAATGATAGAAAAACAAGAATCAAATAGAGGAAACATATGAGGAAGCCATCAAGAAGGTAGAAGAAGAAGAGCACATTGTCAAGGAAAAGGAAGTTGATCAATTGTGCAAGATAGAACAATAAGAGGCCAAAAAGAAAGATGAGGTGGGGAGAAAAAAAAATCAAGATGTGGAGGAGTAGAAGCACAAGGAAGAAGAGGAATTTTTTTTAAAATAAATAAATTGTGTTGTAGACACTAAATCACGCACTTGGGTACATTTCTAGGTCCTAATCACATACCACTATTCGTATGATTCCTAAGTGAGAAAACTAATAATTGACATCTATCTTTAGCCTCTTTCTTTTCTTTCTTGCTTTCTCTGTGGTCTTGCACACCCCACTACCCAGTCTAACTTTCATTGCTCTATCTTTCTTAGCTCTAGACACCAGTGCCCAGCTAGGACGCCAGCGCACAGGTGCCCTCATCCCCTCTGGTTTAAGCCTAAAGCGCCCCTGACCTCTTTGTATCTTACTCTCCCCTTTTAGGGATCTTTTATCTTGTAGGAATCTTTTTTTCATGGTGTTCATCCTTTTAGATGTTAATTATGAAAATAAAACAAGGAAATCATATAAATACAAAACTATCTGATCTTAATAAAGGAAAAAGCTCTAAGCATTTATTACTATTACCTAAGGTTGCATCCAAAGACATTTCAAGAGCATCAAAGCATCCATCTAGCTTCATTCAAATGACAAGGGACTGCATTCTTTTGCATACACTTCATAGGATGGGAATTTCATTTTGACATCCACACATCTATTTACATTGTTACATCTAGTTATTACTCAATATCCAGTGCATCGTGTACAAGAGCCACCTAGGGAACAATTCTTCACACACACACATAAAACTACATGGAGTCTGAGATGTAGTGTAGCTCTCGTTTGTAAGTTCACTCTTTCGGGTGACTGTCGGGGTCAGTCTAACTCCCCATTTGCATATTTTTCTTTTTAATATTTGAAGTGTTTTGGGTTTTTGTAGGAGGTCTTTTGTTTTGCAAGTTATAGGTGAACACGACGATCTTCCAGTGACTTACAGGTGATCAACAGTGAAGGATAGCGATACTCCTGTGACAAAATAGAAATCATTTTCTGAGGTTCTGCACAGTCACAAGTGCCTATAGAAGGTATCTGGTGCCTAGATGCCCCTGACCTAGTCCAAGCACCCTAGTCCTGACATTTCAGATAGTTATGTATTTTTCTGGGCTCGGTTACGACATTCTGTATTCCTATTCCATTAGTTTTTTAGCTTGGAAAATCTGAAGGCATGTACTCATGAACTTATCTAAGTCAGGGATTCAACCATCTCTATAGACACTCTAGGGTTTTAATGTTTCAGTTGGATACTGACATAGGTAAGTTATGTAATTCCTTGTTCCATGCATACCCATTGTGACTCAACAATTATGGTTAATACAACTACCCCATCAAAACGAGGTAAATTATGTTAATACTCGTTAAGCTTAGAGAATCCTCATGGTCCACAAATCAATGCAAGGTAAACATCATACCCCAGATTTGTTATTTAAGTCAAGCTCTTAATCGTTGTCAGAAGCTTATAAAGTTTATAGATTTATGAATGCAAACTTTAAAATGATTATCCAATGTTAGGAAATAAGGGATTAAATATGTGGAATAATCCCTCACAGAATCGCAATAGTAGAAACTAATATGCACAAAATATTACAAATCTCAAATATAAGTGTAGAATAAAATAACACAACACAAAGAGATAGTATTTAACGTGGTTCACCCAATTTGGGCTACGTCCACCAAGAATCACTTGCTCAGATTTTATTACAAGCCACCACTCTCTCAATACAATACCCAAATCTTTTTAGAGCTACGCTCAACAAACTCTACAGAATTCACACCCGAATTTACACACATCTGCAATGTTACATCATCCCTACCATATGCACAAAACCACATAAGTAGACAACTGCTTAAGCAATTTTACAAAACCGTGGGTATCAAAACCATGGGCCAAACCCGTCCCATAAACCTATAGGTCAAAAATCCTGCCCATATGAGAAAAAAACACATTTCCCGGTATATCAGGCATGTTTTGTTTTGAGGCCAAAAAAAAAATTACCAAATTCAACCATTAAATCTTGTAGGCCAAAACACCTGAACTAGCCTTCACAATAGTCATTCAAATTATCTAGAGTAAGAAATGAATTCCCATTTTTCTTTTCTTAAGAAATTTGAATCTACAACATTGTAAACTTAAGAGAATCACAAAATAGTTTAATCCATAACTATTCAATCATTTCAAAGTGAAATAAAGAGAGAGAGAGAGAGAGAGAGAGCCAAGGAAACAATATACTAGCTATTCTTATTCATTGTAATCCTTCACTATTTCCTCTGAAAACTTCCAGCATGTCGAACAAGAATTTCCCAAAGTATTTCTCCAACAAACCACCAAATAATACAACACATATTTGAAAAATAACAACTCTAATATCCCAAACAAAACAGCAATATATATGGCTTGATGTACCATTAATAACTCCTTAAAATTTTGGTTGAAAATAGCCTTAACAACCCCCATGCACAACTCTACAAAAATGGAGTTCGAAGCAAAAGAAGGAGATGCAAAATAACCAAACACAATAAAAATGAATTTCCCAACGCATGCACGGTAGCTTCTCCCGGAAGCTTTGAGTTTCCCAAAAAAAATTACTGCTTGTAACTATTACAAGTGCCACGTAGTGGCTTATCTCTACTTGCCACCACCATCTCTAATTTCCCTCCCAAATTAGCTGGAGGTGTTCTAACTTTCAGTCCAAGACAAAACTTCAAACCATAAACCTTGCATGGGCACGTTCAATGACCGTCTTAATTAGTGCAGACCCAATCAAATACTTATCTTGCCGTTCCCAAGTCCGTCTTGGGAAGATACTTCAATCAATCAGCCAAGGATTATTTCAGTATAGAGTCGAAGACAATATTATTCAAAAAACAATAAAATGCATGCACCATAGTCGTTGACCATTCAATAACTAATCATTATCCTTAATCTCTTCTTAAATGGCCAATGGCTTTTTAAATCAACTTAAACAATTATCTAATTCTTTGTCTTGTGGTTCTAGACCATCATAACACATAAGTTAATAATAACCACTTTGTATGGAGCATCCGATCGGTCGAAGACAATAATCAAAACAAACAAGTTTCAATTCAATGCATAGTGTGGTCAATCGACCATTTTATAAAACATTATACAAACTATGGTCGAAAACCAATAAAACGGTTTTAAAATATGCCAAGTATATAATAGAAGACCAATAAAACTAATATAATTTTACCTTGCAATACTTTTCCATAATCCAAGTCTTATAAGCAGTATATTTGTATTACTATGAAAATATCATTAATTCAACATTATACACTATTACCTTTACGATCTCAAAGTTTACTTGTTCCTTGCTGAAGACCATCTTAATGATTTATGGTCTATGACCTTCATAATAACAAAAGAAGGTTAGTATCACTAAATGATCATAACTATTTCTCATTGTCGAAATAATACAATACAGCCATGTACAGATTTATCATATTAGCAAATCATTATTTCTAGCAAGCAAGATGAAATAGAGTCACATAAACAAGTACAAAAATGTAATACATACCAAAGTAACAAAATCATCGCACACAACAAGGTAAAGTAAACTCATACAACCTAACATAGCAAAAATAAGTTATAAGTGTCAAGTACTCCACGAATGCTTGACGACAAGCGTTGCTAAACAGTTGGGCTTTCAATTATGTGTAAGTGTATATATCCTTTTCGGGATATACATACATATGTATAGTTGCAAACTCGACTAAGAATTAACACCTTTCCCCATGCCTTCATTAACCACTTTCCATATTACAAATTATCCTTGCGACAACTTGAATGAAATTGCGGGATGTGACAGTTCTAGTCTCCAAATATTACCAAAGGTGACCGGTTATAGGACCTTCGGAGATTGCTCAATGTCTCCTTTATCTTCCAAACACTTGTTGTCTAATGTTTCCAAGCTCACATTGAGGAACATAAACATTGCCAAAAACCGAAGCCACATTCCCCAATTGCTCATACGAGACTTCAGCCCACACTTGATATGGATCCAAAGAGCCAATCTAAAAAAATGAAAAATCCTATCGACTGCCAAAACCACCTCCCCCTAGTGAATCTCACTAGCTACCCTCTGACTTAAAATACCACCTGTTATCCCAAATTCACCCCCCTGGCAAATTTGGTCAAGACAAACCCACACATAGAGAAAATATGAAGGAGACGATTCGGACCTATGAGCTCGCATTCCAGAAGAAGCAAAGGAAAAAGTCAAAATTTAGGCCCGAGTCAAAGCCAAAGCGGGGGAGGCAGAGGAAAAAGTGAAAATTGCCTTTTCTTCCAAAAGGCATAAAATCAAAAATGCGACCCGGTGGCCCCATCAAAAAGCTAATGCGAGGATATGGGACTTCAGAGGCGAATGAGATTTGTTGATATTTTTTCAAAAATGTAAAATGGGAAAAAGGAAGCCCCTGCCTCCACCGACCCCGATGGATGCCACGTCATCGGTGGATTTGTGGGGAAAAGGTTCAAAATTCACCCAGGAAAAAACACAGAAGGCCATATCTTTTGATCCAAACCTCCATTTTTGACAATCTTGGTACCAATGGAAAGATCTGAAGATTCTCTTCATCATAAAGTCTTCAATTTCATATTTTGGTAGATATTTGTGGGAGAAAATTACAAAACACATTTGGGCACGGGGAAAAGACAAAACCAGTTCCAACCACCATATTTAATGAAGTATGGGTCATTTTCTTTGGTCTGTGAAGTAGATACATGGAATTATGAGCTTTTGCATCGAGCCCATCAATAGAGGAAGAATTAAAACACATTTTGAAAAGTGGTTGAAAGACAGATTTCGGGATTCGATTTTTCCCTCTTCTCTCTCTCTTATTCTTTCTATATATTGTAACACTTCTCATTTTGAGAGAGAGAGAGAGACATTCTGGGCATAGAGAAACTCTGTCAAATTTTTTTCTCGACGCCATTTTTGAGTAGCAAACCTTCTCCAACGCCTGGGAAAATGCATATTTGTGCCTCTATTCCAGAAATGTAATGGTCTGTGCACCTTCTAGAGCAATGAAAAACATGTTTTTGTGGTGTTCTTCAACCCTTTGCACCGTTCTGTTGTTTCTCTGTGCCTCTCCCTTTCAGTATTTGGTTTTCTGTGCATGTATTTCACATTTGCAGGTGCAGGATGTTGTGTTTCATGGATTTTAATGGATGATTTGCAGATATGGGCCATGTCACTTCTGTCTGACCTCCCTCATATCTTCATTTTCTCTGTTTCTTCTCCCTCAACAAAATATCTCTGCTCCCTGTTTATAGTGTATCACCATTTTAGTGTAGGCTATTTTTTTCCTTATTTTCTTTCTCTCCCTATCTCCTTGGAAGTTAGATTAGGATTAGATTAGCTTTCCTGTACTAGAATAGCTCATGGCAGGTAGTTAGGAAGTAAGAACCAACTTTCTCTAGAGGGCCATTCTAAAGTTTGTAAGGTCCCACAACTTGCCAGACAGTCCCATGTTATACAGATCACATCAAATGACCCTACCTTATAAAAGCAAGATTCTTAAGAACTCATTTGGGGGTATTGTAATTTTGCACTAACACATGGCCCCAATTGCACACTATGGATGCAACAGTTCTATCCATCATCTCCAGAATGCAATTTACAAATATACTTTTCGGTTTGTGAACTCTACTTGATCACCATTGCAGTTTGCGAATCCTACTTGATGGTCTCCTTCTCAAGGCAAGTTCATTATCCTAGCAGCTCCTTATCTCTCAACATGTTGAACAACGTATTTGATCCATTTCTCCTCACTCTCCATTTCCACTCATCACCATTTGTCTCCACATCATCCTTCTCACATTTTTATCCCCTTGCATGACACCAGATATCTTACTTGTCTTTCCTCTTGAGTTTCTCTTTTACTCTTCCATTTTTCGGTTTAATAAATATTGCTCAACCATCCATATGACAAGAGAATCTTAGTTAAGGTATATCTTCTTCCTTGGATCCTCCTCACTGTAGAAGCTTCTCCACCATTTCCTCTTTCAACAGATGATAATCACCACCACAAACATCTTTCCACTCTTCCTTTTCCCCTTAACACACTTACCTATCATCACTCCCACCACATGGGCACCCCAATTAAGGATTACCCTTACACTCTCCATCTACCCTACATATGTTCCTCCATCCACTCATGTCACACTCCTCTGTTTCCTTGTTATCACTTTGATATCACCTCCTTTCATCTCTTGTTCCATTTTGGTATACACTGCTTAGTATTTTCATCATTCTTCTTATTCTTCTTCAGTTTGGCGATCCTACTTAACCGTCCCCATCGCGGGGCAATCTTACTTAAGAGTTCCTCTTACTAATGGTTTTCCATTTGATCCTTCCATCTCCCATCATATCTTCATCATATTCTATCTCTTGCCTCTCATCATAATTGTCCACTCTAACCAACCCTTCACACATGTATCTAATACAATGTTGTCTTTCTCCTTCCATATCGTCACTACCCGGTTTAGTGATCTTACTTAAATCCTCCTTGCGGCATGGACAAGATCTTACTTAAGAGTTCCTCTTAAGCATGATCAAGTCATCCTACACTCGCCCACTACCCCACATTCTCTCCATACTACAGACTTCTTGTCATTCTCCATCATCACATCCTCTTCCTCTTCCATTGCAAACACCACTTCATATTAGTCCCTTGTTGATCTCCATCATCATGTCGCTAGGTAATCTTACTTAACTGATTGCTTCTAACCGTTCATTTCATGTCTTGTTTCATTCATTATTCTCTCATTCATTATCATCCCATTACATCCTCTCCTCAACTTCATCTTCCTACACATCATTCATCCAGGTCCTTGTGATTTACTCTTTATCACTCCATCTTCTAGAGTTATCCCACATATATACCCCCATACTTACCCGTCATTGTCATTCTATCTTCCCTTAACATTCTTTCATCATCCTCTTCTGTTTCCGTGCTAAGTAATTATCGGTGGACTTCTCCTAAGAATCACTCATCCATACATTCTGCACAGTCCTGAATCCTTTTTTTTTGACCTCCTCCATTCTATTTTCATTCCTTCCTTCCTCTGTGTCTATCTTAATCATTATCGGAGGACCTTGGGATCCTAATGTCCCTTCATTGGATGTTCCCCCTCCTGTTCTTCGCTTACTTTCTCCCTTGTCTTATATTTTGTTTCAGAACTTTCCTACTGATCATTATTATATGGATTTATCCTAACATCCATTCACTGATCATTTCCTATCATATCCCTATCCTTTATTTTTCCTCGTCACCTCTCTGGATATTCCATTCTTCCTTACCAATTTCGTCACTATCTTCATCATACATCCTCTCTCTATTTTGGAAGTCATTAGCATATCCTCATCTCATGCATCTCTGGCATTATCTTTTCCAGAATCGATTTCATTCCTTCCCTACAAATTTTCATCAACAACTGGATCCTTATGCTTTTCACTCTTTATCAAATATCTTCATTCTTGGAAAATATCCCTTCCTTCTCCATAATTTTCTTACATTGTCTTCTCCTCCTTTCTTGATCCTTGGTCTTATTTCACTTCCTCTACATCAATCCTCTTCCCCATTTTACCTCACACTTCCTCCTTACTTTCCACAACAAAAACCTAACCTCTTGAGAAAGTTATCCCCATCTCCTTTATCATCTCATGAATCCACATGCATTTCCATGCGGTCAGTTCCATATTATTTGCCTTTGATTTACTATCTATGATATGCTTGCTTCAATTTTCTTTGCTCTATCATCTCTTTCATTTTTCCATTACCTCTATTGTTTTCCTCTGCTTCATCCTTCATCACACCTTTCTTGTCTTGAATAAATCTCTCCCTTTTTCATAATTTCATCCCCTACTTTGGTATTTTCTTGTCATTCTCCTTTTTTTGTAACACATTCTTCATTTCCCCCTTTCCATTCTTCATGCTTCTTTCATCTTCTCACATCCCCTTTCAGTCTTTGAAGATTTTCTGCTCCTTAGTCTCTGTCCCTCTATTCCATACTGCTTATCACCTTCATATTCAATCTTTCTTGCTCTTCTCATAATCAACCAATTCTCCTATCTATTAACGCTTCTCTTTCTCAGTTCATCCCTCACATGTTTTGGAATTCACATCATCAATGCCTTAATGTTTCTCCGTTTATCTATTGGCACCAAGAATCTATTTCATTACCGTTCTTGTTCTTCTCTCTATAACATTGACCTCTTCTCTTTTTGAGAACCCTGTCACATCTTTTATCTTCATCAATCCTCTCACAGGGACATCATCATATCCATTTCTAAGAATCTCTTCCCATCTTCTTTTGACATTTTTGTTTTGGAAGATACCATAACGATCCATTACCTATCTGAGAGCATCTTATTCTCTTCCAGTGAATATTGTCTCTGCTTTTATTTTGTTGCAAAAGTATCTTTATCATACTTATCAAACAAATCAGACTTGGTATTTGTCTTCTTCACCTTCTAATTTTCTAACACTTATGCATGTTTTCCTGATGAAACATGATTGAGCATCATATTTATTACCCTTTTAGGGAACTTTATCTCACCTTTCTATCCTATCTTATCACCATGTGAACCATTTATGTCCATTTTTGTGATGAAATCATTATCTTCTATCTATGTCTTATGTTGGGGAAACCTTTTCATCCTTTTACTTATCAAGTTACATATAACTCATTTTTTGTCCTTCTCATGCCCTGTGTTGGGGAATCTTTGTCTTCATCCTCATCCCTTTTGTCAAAATAGCATGATTTTTCACACAATTCCTCGCAGACAAAGGATTGCACACATATTTCACATTTAGTTGCACATATTTTGATGTCTTCCTATGACCCATTGGTCATCTTGGTTTACATCCTTAATATAATGGTCTTCACCTATTCACTGGTCTATAGAATGCATTGTCGTTTGTCTCCGTTGAGACTGCAATCATCCTCTACCGATGTGATATTGGAGTCACCGCCATACTTTTTTTATTGCAATCCTTTTTTTTCCTGGGGAATCTTTCCTTTGGTCATGTCTTCATCCATATTCAGACATATATCTTATCTAACTCTTTTTGTGTTTGTCTCATGGCTTGCTATTGCAAACCACTCAACAAAAAGGGGCAAATGTAGACACCTATTTTTGGTATAGCACCCCCCCGTCATCTCACATTCACGCAATTTCCATTCTCGCTTCTCTTTTTCTTAAATTAAATGAAATCCCATCTATTTGCTCACCTTGTTTAATTAATTATTAAATTGGCTCCATATAAACCAATTTAATAATTGACATTTTTGGCATTATCCCCCATCTCTCACAAATTATTTAATCCATGGGTATTAATATACCCATCTGACACCCCTTTCTAAAATGGAATTCTATCATCTCATCCTACCATGTCAAATTATGCTCCGTACTCCACTTTGCCTAATAATTCAAAGCCGTGGTCCCACATGTGACCACATCATATCCTCTTAACTCAGGTTACTTTACTCACACCCCGGTTATTTATCTAACCCCCAATCTAATCTCGCATCTAAGCTATAAATATGGGGTTTTTCTCCCATATTTCAAAAAAAAACTGGACCTGAAAAGGGAGGAACTTGACCTTGATTGGATATATTTTTCAAGAAAAAGGAATAGGGAAGAACCATAGGCCTAGAGAAGAGACTTAGGCTAAAGAGAGTTAGCATTAAGGGTGTGCAAAATACCAGTTTGTTGAAGCTTTTAAGGAGAAATCTTTGCCAGTAGTCTCGTTATCTTACCATCTTAATGCCCAGTTCATCTCCATAGCAGAGACACAAGTTAAGTCCTCTCGTCATTTTAGTTACTTGTCATTTTATATTCCATTATTTCTGCACGATAATTACTGTTCATGATCTATTATTATCTGGTCTGACATGGGGGTTGACATCCTCCAAGGGAGTCAAAATCCTCTTGGAACAGGAACTGTCCAGGTAACCCCCACATATTGTGTATCTAATCTTATCTGGTTTCAGTTTTCCAGATCTAGCTTCTTTATATCATACATCTATCTTCTTTGCACCTGTCCCATCCATCATCTGCATATCCAAGGTCCTAATCCCTCCAGTCATACTCGAAGTTGTCTCAGTGGCTCTTGAGTACTCAGTACACTTCACCTGAACAGGAAGCTCGAGAACACAAGTCAATACTTTACATACACCAACATTTATATCCAAACTCATCACCACCGTAACCAATGAAAGTATTTTTTTGTGATTTGGCCTCTAGCTTCATCCTATCATCCTTATCTATATGGAAAAACACCTCACATTCAAAGACTCTTAAGAAATGAATAATCAAATTTCTTACCATACCAAGCCTCCTCAGGTATGCCTCCATCCAAGGCACTTGAGGGTCCTCTTTTTATCAAGTACACAACCGTGTTCACCACTTCTACCCAAAAAGAAAGAGGTAGTCCTCCATGTAACCTCATGCTCCTAGCACATTCCATTATTGTTTTGTTCATCCTTTCTGACATCCCCATTCTATGCTGTAGAGTTCCTGGAACCATGTTTTTCCTATAGATTCCATTCTTAGAACAAGAATCATCAAATTCATTTTTGTAATACTCCCCTTCATTATCTGACCTGAGACATTTTAGCTTAAGACTTATTTCATTCTCTACCAAGGATTTCCATTTAACAAAAGTGTCAAATACAACAGATTTGTTTCTAATACAATAAACCCAAAATTTCCTTTTTGCATCATCAATAAAAGTAACATAATAACTTGAACCCCTAAGAGATGATACCTGAGTCCAGTTCCCCCACACATCAGAATGTACCAGCTCCAACTTACTCTCTTTCTTTGTAGGTGCAACCTTGAGAAACCCTACTCACTTCTGTTTCCCATATATGCAGTCCTCACAGAAATCCAAACCTATGTTTCTGTATATCCATGAAAATCCTTCTATATGATCTCCATGCCCTCATGGCTCATATGACCGAGCCTATAGTGCCACAATGTTGTATCTAGTCTTCTGAAGCCACAAGATTACAAACATTATTGCTATAAGTGGTTAAATACAAGGTTCCAACCTTCTTACCTCTTGCCACCACAAGAGCACCCTTGCTAACTTTCCTAGAGTTTTATGTAAATATTACAGTACAACCATCACTTCCCAATTACCCTGCCAATATTAAATTTCATCTTAATGTAGGCACATGTTCTGACATCCTTCAATATCTAATTATTCACATTCTGCATCTTAACCCGAACAGAACATTTTCCAACTATGTTGCAAGGCTCATCATCACCAAGAAAAACATGCCAAAAATATGCTTGAACAGAAGAAACAAAATAGTTCCTATGTGGAGTAGCATGGAAATAATCCCCTGAATCTAAAACCCAAGATTCAATAATATTTTTCAAAGAAAAAATCAAAGCATCCTGACATACATTACCCATTGTCACATTTGCCTCCTTGTTTTCTTCTTGTTGTTTCTTCCTATCCTGAAGCTCCCAATAGTCCTTCTTTGCATGCCCAGACTTTCCATAGTGCCAACATACTATCTTGCTTTTGGATTTTGACCTTGCTTGATCCTTCGATTTTCCACGGCTTCCTCTATTCTTCTGTCTCCCTCTAGTTTCCACTGTCAAAGCATTCCCTAAAGTAAAAGATTCCCTAGATCTTTTTCTTTGCATTTCTTCGCTTAGAATTGCCCCTACAACATCCTCCAACTTCAACTTTGAGTTAGTTGGAATTGAGTTGTTTAGCATCATTACCAGGCTATTCCAACTCTCAAGTAAAGAGCACAGAATTAATAATGCCCTAAATTCTTCATCAAATTCTATTGTAACTGAAGCTAGCATATTTACAACCGTATTAAAATCATTTAAATGATCTGCTACTAAACCATTCTCAGACATATTCATATTAAACAACTTTTTCATTAAAAATATCTTATTAGAGGTAGAGGGTTTTTCATACAACTTCCCTAATGCATCCATCAGTTCTTTTGTAGTCTTTTCCTTTGAAACATTAAATAATACAGAAGATGCAAGACACTATCAGATTGTCCCAAGTGCCTTCATATCCAGAAAATCACATTCCACATCCATCATGCTCAAGGGTTTTTTCACCTTCTTAGACAACAGAATATAAATATCCTTCTGATAAAGGTAATCTTCCATCTGCATCTTCCAAAGACAAATTATGCCCGTTGAATTTATCAACCCTTGATCTTCCATCATCTTCCATAGCTCCCACTCAATATAAAAACTTTCCCTGTGATTCAACACTTCAAAAAACCAAACCAAGCTCTGATACCAATTCTTAGGAAATAAGGGATAAAATATGCGGAACAATCCCTCACAGAATCGCAACAGTAGAAACTAATATGCAGAAAATATTACAGATCTCAAATAAAAGTGTAGAATAAAAATAACACAACACAAAGAGACAATATTTAACGTGGTTCACCCAATTTGGGCTACGTCCACCAAGAATCACTTTCTCAAATTTTATTACAAGCCACCTCTCTCTCAATACAATACCCAGATCTGTTTGGAGCTATGCTCAACAAACTCTACAGAATTCACACCTGAATTCAGACACATTTGCAATGTTACATTATACCTACCATATGCACAAAACTACATAAGTAGACAATTGCTTAAGTAGTTTTACAAAACCATGGGTATCAAAACCATGGGCCAAAACTCGTCCCATAAACCTATGGGTGAAAAATCCCTGCCGATATGAGAAAGTGTACAATACTCTTAGTGTACAGTCATTCAACACTTTCTCAGGCCATGAAAATCTCAGGGTCTGCGTCCCTGGACCCTCACTCGGGACCCGACCTGACCTCGAACCCTAACGATATATACTATGGAAAGTGATATATACATGCTACTTAGTGTATAGTCTTCAACATTGTTCATTGACATGAAAAAATGCTCCAAAACCTATCACATGAATGGATTGTTTTTCTACCATTAAAATACATTGGGAATCAGGAAATGTCTGAATAAATTATATGAGTTTACTTAACTAGATTTAAATGTATGACAGGTACGCATTTGTCAAAAATTATAAATTATATTCTTGAGTTACTGATGACTCTCATGAAGGGAGAAGAAAAGGTAGTTAACTTGTCTAGCAAAAACCTTGTTAGACCCTTAAGTGTCAATTAGATGCGATGTGATAGTATCGTGAGACCTAGGGTAAGCTATGTCATGATTGATTATTCAATAGTTTGAACATAAATGAAAGATTTATGAATGTTCTTTTCGATTCTAAGGCTCTCGGTAGGTCAAACTGGACAAGATATCCCTAATCTATCTACACTAAGTACTCTCTTGATACGGGAAGAACATGTCATGTCTAATTTTGATTCGAAAGAGAATGTCACTTAAGAACTTCTTGCACAAAAATATAAGAACAAAGCTTCTAAATTGTGACAATGGTCATTACATAAAACTTTAAAATACCTAGTATAGAAGAGTTACAATTAGGTGGATTGAAGAGTCAATTTTGATACGAGCCCCAATTGTTACAACTTATGAGGAAATTTAAACTACAAGAGGGAAGATGGTATAGTAAAGAGGTGAAGCCAAATTTACAAAGACACTTACTTTCAAAAAATCAAGGTCAAATCAATAATGAAGATGACATAATATCATGTGTGTCAGTCACTACCTAGGTAAATCCAGATTCATACCTTAGTACAATGGTACATCGTAGGCATGTATGTACATACACCATCTGATATGCTAAACCATATAACTAAATAAGTCTATCTAAGGTGAGATGACAAGTTCCCATTCTCGATGAGTCATACCTCCACGAAATCGCAGCATGTTTTTACATGACTCTGTTAAAGATGTTTCACGTTCCTAAAGTAAAGTGTAATGATGTTGTCTTATTCACAACTAACTCAGAATGATTTCACCATAGATTTTTTTAAACTGGGAGATGCCTGGTAGCATGTTACTAGTGGTCTGAACCCAGGTAGAAGACTTAGATTATATGTCACTTAAAGTTTTATTATGCTTCTTGATAAAGTCTACTCAAACCAATAGGAGTACATGTTCAATGTATTGACTTGTAAAGAGTGTTGAGGGGGACTTGAGTAGGATCATGGATGACATCTCATGCAACTGCACATGGTTTATGGACTGCCACCTATCTATCAGAAATGGATTGCATGTGAAGGTTTATGCTTGCGATGGTAAGATAGTCATGGGTACCCTTCATCAGTCATCATGAAGAATAAAGTTTAAAAAAACCCTAGAATTTTTTCAAGTGAAAAATGTTGGATGTTACCTTTAGAAAAGTTGTAGGATCCTGAAATGATTCAGTGGATGTTGTTAGGAATTGGGATTATTGACGATTCAGGGGATGATAAAATGTAGGAAAAATAACTTTCATGTGTTAGATATGGGTCTGATCGACAAATTTAAAGGTTTAGAGTTAGATGGTGACTATGTGTGTGTGTGGATAAAACATTTGATAAAAGGCTAAATCGGTATGTGATTACTACAAATACTATTAGATGCCTATCAAAAGACACTTGAGTGGACACCTTAATGTTTCTATGGCGAGATCTCCAAGACTGATTGAACATACCTAATAAAGTTGATGAAGATTAGATTGATGAAATTATTAGATAAGAAATTTAACATACTGGAAAAATAACAAGCTTCATATATTCAAAAATGATTGAAGTTAAATTTTTTTTCTAAGACTTGTTTTCCAAGATGTTGATGGAATATTTTCACAAGAAGTAAAAGTGAAATCAGTGATGATTTATATTGATTATGATAAATGCATGTTTATATGAATACTATGACTCTAACCATGTTCATCCTCTTTTGAGATAGGGGGGATACAATGACATATGTGTATCAAGTTTGGTCACCAGTGTTATCCGCTAGGGTCAGTAAAAAGCTATTGTGAGGATCCATCTCTGATATTGAGGTAGAATATAGAAGGGATGATGTACAACTTGAGACAAGAGGTCCTATGTAGAGTTAAATTAGGGATTTGATTTGATTTGATGGATTCACAGGTTGCATAGGTATAAGGAAGTGGTCCTGGGTCTGTGTGAAAACATTAAATGAGTTGTAGATGATGGTTCTAAGAAAGGATTTCAACATCAGAGGATGAAGCATATAAGTTAATCATATGCATGTTTAGGGATGATTAAATGTGTTATGCGGTAATAAAGAGGGATGCGAGTAATGATGGGATTGAAAATCAGAATTACAGATATGTTTACAAATAGGGATTAGTGGGATGTAAAGTTCTACAAGTTTTGTGTAATTCTTTTCCTTTCATAGTTAGCATTGAGGGGGATCATGCCTGACAATGTCACCTCCTAATGGTTTTCCGTGAGTTTTCTCCTTCTACTATATATTATTGTTCCAATGTAAAGCATCATAAAAGATATTTTTTATGATCTTTGTAAACTTATAACTCTAAGTTTACTTTGTACAATCCAATGTGTTACATATGTTGTAAAGGATGTCCTAACTTTATAAAAGGCTTCTAGAGATGTTGGTAGATATTTTCCATGAAAAAATGTGAGATGTAGTCTCACAAATCATGTTTAGCCTAAATCATAAATTATGATTTATGGGTTCCAAATCCTTTTGTACCAAAAGGTAAGTTTAGCATGACGAAGGTGTATAAATCCTTCAAAAGTGATATGTTAGCTTAAACCTTAACTATGGTTTATGGATTTTTAAATCATGTTGTATAAACATGTAACTTTGGCATATGTTCCACACTTAATATTTAGGGGTAGTGTTAGAACGTTTAATATTAAGTGTTCTTATATAAACTATAGTTTATAATTAAATAATTTAGAATATTATATATTTTAAATTATTTAATATAAACTACATTTGTATGGTAAAATTGATTTTATAAATCAATTAATTAATAGTTTGGGGTGCTTCGCAAGAAGTCGCACCCATTTAAACTATTTAAATAAGACCCGTGGGGTCTATTGATTAATTATGAAATCAGGAATTCACGTGGGTGAATTGTATTTACTGGAGTGAAGTGAGGGGATCAAATATTTTACTATACTGTAATTTTGTTTCTGAAGTTAATGGAAATCTTACCTTTTTGTGGTTTTTTACCCCTCAAGGGTTTTTCCACGTTAGATCACTGTGTTGTGTTATTTTAATTGTTATGTTTATAATATAGTTTATTGTGCAATGTGTAATAATTAATTATGTTTGGATCAGACCTCATAAACACCAAATAGGGTTTTCAACAAGGCACTTACAAACTTCAACTAATGAACACTCGCTTAAGCGGGGTTTCATGTTTGGATTGGAATAAATGTTTCATTGACAACAAGGACACAAATCGGATCAAATAAATCATAAATGTGGCACACACCAAATACTAACCAAGGGAAACTACAAAAATGAGGCATAGATAGTTAGCTAGTGTGTGACAAGGTTATTGAAAGTTGTTTGGTAATGGACTCCCACAATAGAAGTTTATCCACTAAATAATAGAGATATATGCATTGTAAGAATGTTTTGAATTAATGGAGTTATTATTCTAAAACCTTCTCTCATTTTCCATTAATTTAATAATCATAGTAATGATTTTAAAGCTTTTAAAATATATTAAAGCAATAAAAAAATCCATCCCAAGGTTACCCAAAGAGATCTTTATAGTGTTTTCACATTTTGTCAAGCACTTGGAAAGCATCCTTATTTCTGTAATTTGACTTATGACATTTTTTGGAGAATAAAAATGGTTTTCAAAGATTCATACTTATTTAACTAGTGGGTGACAAGGTTACTGAATTTTATTTGGGAGTGGGTTCCTATAATAAAATCCTATCAGCTAAATAACAAAGATTCATACATTGTAAGCATGCTTTGAGTTAATGGAGTTATTATTCTGAAACCTTCTCTCTCATTTTCCATTAATCAAATAATCATAATATAAAATGTAAATAGTTTAAAATATAATAAAACACTCAGAACATCCATCCTAGGGTAACCTAGAGCGATCGTAGTGTTTACACATTTCTTCAAACACTTAGGAAACATCATTATTTCCATCATTTGAATTATGAAATTCCATGGAAATGATCATGCAATAATTCTTAGGTATGTACATGAATTAAGAATGATTATACTCATTTAAAAGCCAGAAATTCAGATTTTTCTTCTTTTAAAAGAAAATATACTAACCCATATGAAAAAAGTTATTTCCAAATTTTCCATAGGATGGGAAATCATATGAAACATGTAATAGCGCTATTTTCTTACAAATATTTATTTTTCAGCAAAATAACCCTACTCAAGCTTGTTTTTTAGTCTTCCATAAAGTAATGTTTCTAAATCTAAAAATATCTTTCCATATTTAGCTCCATTTCTCTAAAAATCCTAGTCATGAAAATATTATTTTCAAAACTTATGAATACCATCTAAAAATCTAAATAGCGTGTATATTTTAGAAGTTAAATGAATGAGAGAATGAATTTACTGATTTGGTTAAACCCCAAATGAACTCCTTTTAACAAATTGTTCTCCACCTCCTACAATATTTTTCTTAGATTTCTATAAAAAATTCATGCATTCCAAATTTTTCTAGTCCTTCTCATAGTCACTCTATGACCTTGAAATATTTTTTTGCATGGCCAAGTTCCCTTCTATGCCATTTGTTTTATTCTTATCCTTCCACTCCCTCCATCTCTCTTTCCATCTACAATCTATTTTTCTATCTTTTTTGAATGCATAATAGGGTAAAATAAAATAAGGAAGCCGATGCACCCATCTCGTTTTATTTTTAAATTTAGGGGATATTTTGGGGAAAATGTGATGCAAAATTGATGTTATTTCATTGATCTTATCACCCTTTGGAGGAACTCAAGGAACATGTCCCTTAGTTCCTTGGTTTTCTAATAAGTGTGATGGAGTGATAAAAGAGTTTTTACTTGAGTTTTAAGCCTATTAGCCAAGGCACATCTAACCAAAACAGGTGGAATATTTCCCCAATGAAGTGACTTAGCTAACTTGGGTATTTTGAATTGGCCAAGTTAATAATTCCACTCCCATTAAGAATGAAGGGAACAATTCTCACATTCCTCAACTTTCCCAATGGTGCAATCTCTAAAGGTTTTGAAAAAAACTAGTCAAAATATCACCTCCACATGGAACATGAGGAACTATTCCCTCATATCTACAGCTCCACGATAGAGGTAATGGGACAATAGAGGAACCTTATTGCAAATTTTTACACAAAATGTTCCACGAGTGGTTCAATGTGGCAAAGAAGGATTTTGGGCACTACATAACCAATTTCAAACAAATTTGAAATTATGTTCATTTATTTTTCCCAGTTACCTGCATTCTTCCCTTTCAAATTACTCTTTCATGGCCTTTTTGCTTTCCTCCACTAACCTTTTTCCCAAATATTTTCAAATTTGAATTCAATAATGAAGTTTTCTTTTTCAGAGCTTTGTTTTCACTATTTTTTTATTGTTTTTGTGTTTTTCCCCTTGTTTCTATCCGTTTTCCCCTCATTTTCTCATTAATTCCCAATCTTCTCCCATAATTTTTCATCTCCCTTTCAAATTTTCCAAATTGATATCAAGACGTTCAAATACACATGATACAAGCATATTTCCTCACTGGAGATCAAAATTCCTAAAACTAGTGACAATGATGTAAGATATATGGATTTGAACAAATTTTGGAAATGAAATCGAGATGATAAGTAGAATCCTTTATATGGATGCATCTTTAATAATGACCTAGATCGTCCAAGAGGATTTTCAAATTTAATTCATTGTTCTAACACAATATTGGTTTTTTTTCAATGTTTTAATCTAGATACTACGGAAATAAAGGACCTCCAAGAAAAATTAATTTTTTATTTATATTCCTATCACATCAACATTACTCTTGGGATAAGTCCTTTAGATAATATCAAACCAATGAATTTGGATGTGGCTCAAGCAGAATTTTACCTTACACCTAAGAAGTATTAGACCATGATATCAAATTCATGGCTAAATAAGAAGAAGAAGGGGCCTTTAAAGGTTTCTAAAGCTTTGTAAATTTCAAATTTTATAGAGGAAATTTCAAATGTAATCACCCTACTATCTAGGTTTATGGGCACTAAAGAAATGTATAATCGGATATGCCCATTCATCATAATTATTTGTACTGGAAAGCCACAATCATTTTCAAAGATATCATCAATGAAAACCTACCTAAATAGCTCACTCAAATAAACACTATTTAGTCATTTCATATGACTTCATATTTGATATGTTTCATTTACACTTACAGGATATGGATTGGTATTTCTAGGAGACAAGATCCATCTAAGACGATATGTGAATGCTACACCCAAATCACATATGCAAATATAAAAATACATTTTTGAAGAGTCAATGACACTGTCACCATGTTAATTATGAGGCTACTAGAAGGAGACACAAAGGAAAGAAACTCCAAAAAAAGCTAAGGAATTGATTAAAATATATGAGTGTTTTTCATTCAATTTAAAATATTCTCATATATCATAATAGTAGGATTTGGAGGCATTCCATTTAAACTAACCATTTTTTGTAATGAAAATATCACTCTCAATGATCCATACAAGAAGTTTGATGTGATTTATGGGGTGTGCCAAGATAGAAAAGTACAGGGCATCAAGTATCATTGCTTTGGGTAATACTCTCCTCTTTTATGTCTTTTGTGAATGCATAATAGGGTATTTAATAAAATAAGGATGACGATGGGCCTATCCCATTTTATTTTTAAAGTTAGGGGAGATGTTTTGGAAAATGTGATGCAAAATTGATGTTATTTCATCGACCTTATCACCCTATGGAGGAACTCAAGGAACTAGTCCCTTAGTTCCTTGGTTTTCTAATAAGTGTGATGGAGTGATAAAGGAGTTTTTACTTGAGTGATGATCCTTTTAAACTAGTCTATTTTCCAAGGTAACTCTAACCAAAATAGGTGCATATTTCCATAATGAAGTGACTTAGCTAACTTGGGTATTGTGAATTGGCCAAATAAGTTGAAAATTCCACTCCCATAAGAATGAAGGGAACGATTCTCCCATTCCTTGACTTTCCCAATGGTGTAATGTCTAAAGGATTGGAAACAAAATAGTCAAAAAAACCACCTCCATGTGGAACATGAGGAACTATTCCCTCATAACTGCAATTCCACAATGGAGGTGATGGGGTAATGGAGGAACCTAATTGCCAATGTTTATACAAAATTCTCTACATGTGGTTTAATGTGGCAAAAAAGAATTTTGGGTACTCCATATCCAGTTTCAAACCAATTTGAAATCATTTTTAGTTAGTTTTCTCACAAACGTACATTTTTTCCTTTCAAATTACTCTTTCATAGCCTTTATTCTTTCCTCCATTAATCTTTTTTTCCCTAAGATTTTCAAATTTGAATTCAATGATGAGGTTGTCTTTGTCAGAGATTTGTTTTCACTATTTTCTTATTATTTTCATTGTTTTTTGTGTTTTTCCCATTTTTTCTCTCCATTTCCCTCTCATTTTCTCATTAACTCCCAATATTTTTCCATAATTTCTCATTCTCCTTTCAAATTTACAAATTTGAATGACCAAATTGATATCATGAAGTTCTAATACATGGGATACAAGCATATTTCCTCAATGGAGGCTGACATTCCTTAAATTGGTAACAACAATGTTATATTTGTGTTGGAAATCCACAATCATTTTCAGAGAGATCATCAATGAGAACCTATCTAAATAGCTCACTCATATAAACACTATTTAGTCATTTCATATGAGTTTATATTTTATATATATCATTTCCACTTACATGATATGGATTGGTATTTCCAGGATATAATATTCGTCTAAGCCCATCGATGAATGCTACAACTAAATCACATATGCAAATAGAAAAATCCATTTTCGAAGGGTCAATGACACCTTCATCTTGCTACTTGTGAGGGTGCTAGAAGGAGACACAAAGTTAAGAAACTCCAACAAAGCTAAGGAATTCATTAAAACATATGGGTGTTTATTCACTCAAGTTAAGATATTCACATATATCATAATAGGAGGATTTGGAGGCATTCCATTTAAATTACCCATTTTTTGTAATGCAAATCTCACTATCATTGATCCATATAGGAAGTTAGATGTGATTCATTGGGTGGGCTAAGATAGAAAATTACAAGACATCAAGTATCCTATTGCTTTAGGCAATTACTTATATACATTTGGAATGGATGATCAAAACATTGAAAAAACTAATTTTTCTATTAATATGCATCCATATCACAAAAAAATATTTTTTTTACAACAAAAACTTCATAAACAACCATCTTTGACTTTCATCAATATATTGCCATGTGCCCACCATTGAGTATTTATAGGAGGATTGTGATAATGAATTCAAATTCCAACTAAGAGCATTCATGAAAATGTATCTCAATCAAATCTAATCCTTCAATTTTGATCGTATTTCTAAATGCATGATTGATGACAAAAAAATATTTGTATGAACCCAAATATGAAAGGACTGGTCACAATACGAGGACAATATTGATGGTTTGAATACTCTAGTAATTTTAAGGACCAAAAGATGGTTTTAAAGAAATTTGGATGAATTCAAAGCCAAACATAAGGGCACCCCCCATGTTCAATAACAGGGGCCTCCTTCCTTAAGTGGGAAACCATCAGGTATAAAAGGTTTTATACAAGGAATCCTAAAACCGATGCAACAACGAAATAAAATGTTCCAAATGATATTAATTCAAACAATATTGGTGAGGAAAATGGCACAAGACAAGCATTTCCCATCATAAGTCCCTTCACTTCTCCTATTGAATTAGGTAAGTAATATGCTCATATTAATGCTTCTCTTATGCATATTATGGATTCCTTGTTTCCTCTTACTTTAATCTGTGTTGCATAAACCCTACCCAATGTGGTTGTTATTTATTCTTCCTTTTCTTGGATTCAACCTCTTGTTCATAAGAAGAAGAAAACCCATCCTAAACTCATGGTTCCCAACTAATATGACATTTAGAGACCACTCCAAAATTCTCCTGCACCTTTTCCAAAGGAATTTAAGACCACGTCCCGCTTGGTCACAAATCCCTTTTGTTAAAATTTATGGAAATTTCCAGGCCTATTTTATACAAAAGTGAGGTTGAAATCATTATGATTGACTATGAGCTTACTAGAGTATTGTTGGGAGAAGCTAGTCATGAAGGGGACATGCGAAGGGGACATGCACAACTTCAAGGAGATAGCTTCTAGAATCATCAAAAGGGTAAACAAAAACATGAACATATCAACAAACATGTTCACATTTTAACATATTATGTTAAAGATTTAACCTCTCATAAGCCTACCCTACTTTCATCTAGTCTAGTCTCAATTTTGATAAAAGAGATTGATCCCAAATCCATATCTAAAATTCACAAACATAACAACCAGGGTAAATCCATTGAAGCATGGGTAGAACAACTTGTAATCAATGGCCTTAACTTCATCAATGTAAGTAGAAAGGCATTTGAAAAATTGATTGATCCACAAAATAATTTGTTGATCTAGATTGAAATTTTAGAGAAGGAGGTTCCACTATGGGGAAGTATTACTCAGGACCTGAGAGTGATGGCTATTACTGATGAGAATATTTTACTTTTCAAAAAAATATTTGAATACTCTCAGAACATTCACTCTCAGAGTTGGTCAACCAATTGTGAATGCAGAATCAAGGTGTTGGAAGAAATCAAGGCATATCTCCAATCACAAATTCAAAAATGGGAAGTTCTCAAGATGTTAGTTTTTACAAATATGAAATCCCTTAGATGCAATCTTACCAAAGAGAACTACTTGGAGATCAACACATCAATTGAAATCAAGGAGAAATTTAGAAAAATTAATAAAAGAGGAACTTTTTTGCACCAATGGATTTGGTAAAGACAATATTGATGAACTTTCTAAAATGCATAATGTGAGAATTGAAGCATAAAAGAGTTTGACCAATTTTGATAAGTGCAACATTTAAATGACAAACATTGTGGGTTCTTTATTGACTAACCTCTCAAACACTAATTCCAAAAAAGGGAAATTGTCAAAGCAGTCACATGGTTTAAGATGCAAGTGTTAAAGATCAAGGATCTTTCCTCCTCTTAGGCACCTTAGGTCTTTTTTACTTGTGTAACTCTTATATCTCAGTTGTACTTTTTATATTTTCTTTTCCACTAATTTTCAAATTATAAAATTCACTTTAGTGACTCATCAATGGAAAAGTAACTTTGTAAAGTTAGAAAAGATCAGTGAAGGTTGGTTATAAGTAGTTATGGATCTTAATCCTATTTAAGGAGAGGCCTTTCTCGTTGTAAAGTGTTGGAAATTTTTGAAAAGAAGAGAATGTAGACACCCTAAAAATACATACATATTTATATCCAATTAGAATTAATTAAATTAATTCTATCTCACCACAGTACACCCCTTTGGAATTAATTAAATAAATTTCATCATTCAAATATTCCCCTTTAGAATTAATTAAAATTAATTATATTACCTAAGCTATATTCCTACCCATTGGAATTAAATAATTTAATTCTAACATGTCTTTGGAATTAATTAAATTAATTCCTACACTCTCCTAGCTAATATAATTAAACATTTATTTATTCAAATGGTTAATTATCTCCTCACAATTTAATTAATTTAATTCTACCAATCTCTTGGAATTAATTCCTAACACCTTCTAGATAATATAATTAAACATTTATTTATTTAAATGGTTAATTATCTCCTCACAATTCAATAAATTTAACTAATTTAATTCTACCACTCACTTGTAATTAATTCCTAACACCTTCTAGCTAATATGATTAAACATTTACTTATTTAAATGATTAATTATCTCCTCACAATTAAATACTAATTAAAACCACCTTTCTGAATGCAACTTCTACAATTAATTCCATTACTGCCCCTAAATGCCCCGACACTGCTGTAACTTCTCCAATGCTATTTTTAGCATATGCATTCAACCGTATGTAACCACTTTATAACTACTTTTGCCTTTACAAATTGCAGGCTTACCCTCTTACAAATCCTTTTGAATCTTAAGTACAATAATTTTGCTAAATTTCCAAGTCAAAGTATCTATGTCTGTAGCATTTGCAATCAAATTTGGAGAACATTCAAGACCACCCACATCCATTTGCAAGGTTCCACAGACGAATTCTCTACAACCTTACTGAGGTTTGCACTTAAGGATTACAGGGAGGTTTGCATTGTATTTCATTTGTCTTCTATTCTGAGGTAGTTTTTCATTGTTTACTGTTTTGCAGGACTTATCAAATCTTCAGATTCACTCCTTTGACTTGGATCATATCCGTCTAAGTCTCGTATTGTAAGACTTATCAAATATTTAGATTCAATCCTTTGACTTAGCTCATATCCGTCCAAGTCTCGTATTTCAGGACATATCGAATCTTTTGATTCTCCCTCTTGACTTGGTTTTCATCCACACAAGTCTCGTATTTCAGGATCCTTCAAATTTGATAAACATGGACCTTTTTCTTGATGAGTCCATTTATAATCCTCATCCACTAACATCCAGAAAACTTAAACACCATAAAAATGAATCAAACTTTGTATTATAGCATTGTTTGCAAATCGGAAACGAAAAAGTGCATACAAATAATGTTAAACATTCCATCTATTGGCAAATATTTTAATCATACGATTATCATATATTTGCCTTCTTCACCTATTACAACACATGTTAACCTTGTTCCTTTTAGTAATTATATGTCTCATCCCTATTATGGTTCTTACAATTTCATATCTTTTTACCTATGGTTTTGTCTAGAAGCTTACTAATGGAAACTCCTTTCAAATAAGCTCTCTTTTTAACTGAAAGCACTAAACTTCTTTACTCAATCCTTTTTGACTGCCCATCTCAATCTACAGTATTAAACCCTTGTGTCCTACTAGTTGCATGAGGCTGAGACTTAGGGGCAAAAATTTCCTTCCCAACAAGCACATTATCAACATACAAGGCAAATTAAATCAATTATAAAATATTTTTAAAATTATAAAATCATTACACCTTTTGTCCTTCACAGTCTTTGGTGATAAACCCATACTTCTTACTTGCAATATGAGACTGGGAATGGAGAAATCCCTTACTTGCCTACATTTTTTCTTCGGTGTTGAGCCCTTGCCTTTTACTGATGACATGGGGCAACATGTAGGGGGTCCTTCATAAAAATAAAAAATAATTAACTAATAAAGCCTTTATGAAATCGGAATCAAAGTGCTTAATCAAAAATGTCCCAAGAAGTAATTTAGTTGCTCATGTTACAAAGAGACAACAATTCCTTCAACCATATCTCGCTAATTAGTAGGCCATCAATGGATCTAAGTCGAGCCAAAATCTATAAAGTGGATGTTAGGAAATAAGGGATAAAATATGCGGAATAATCTCTTACAGAATCGCAATAGTAGAAACTAATATGCAGAAAATATTACAGATCTCAAATAAAAGTGCAGAATAAATAACACAACACAGAGAGACAAGATTTAACATGGTTCACCCAATTTGGGCTACATCCACCAAGAATCACTTGCTCAGATTTTATTACAAGCCTCCACTCTCTCAATACAATACCCAGATCCGTTTGGATCTATGCTCAACAAACTCTACAGAATTCACACCCGAATTCAAAACACATTTGCAATACATTTGCTTGTCTATGTATCATATGCATAAGACCATATAAATAGACAATTTCTTAAGCAGTTTGATACAAAACCGTGGTATCAAAACCATGGGCAAAAAATGTGGGTATCAAAACCATGGGAAAAAAACCATGGGTATCAAAAAAATGGGTACCGAAAAACCATGGGCCCCAAAACAACCCATAACGGTTACCCATTACCCATGGGTTAATAAACCACCCATGAAAATTTGCTTCAGGGGCTTCACCCCTAAACCCCCATCGATCAGGTGGGCTTCACCCCCCGAACCCCCCTGACCCGCTCACCGGCGAGCGGGACCGCCATAAAAATACCCGAGTGTAACACATAGAAGGTGTACCACACTCTAACATGAAAATAGGCTCCACAAACATAACAGTGGAATCATCTTGTAATTGGTCAAATAATCTTAACTGGAGATGAGTTACATTTTTCTCATACGGATCATTGTTACAATTTGTGTCATCACATCCTTTCCCTTCACCTTTCATATCAGTATTCATCTCGTTTTTACGTCCTTCTTGGCTCTCAGTGATGAACCCTCACATCTTCCTAGTTGTGTGGAGCCACGAACGGAGTGAAACACCCTATCATTTTATCATCCACATTTATACCAATGGAATGGAATGATTTTAATTATTTTCCCCTGCTTTCAAGTATTGTACCTTTTTTTTCCGAGTTGTACAATAACAAAAAAATTCCAAAATGTTTCACAAAACTTCAAAAACAATATAAAATTGTTCAAAAATGCAAAAAAATAAATAAAATTTTTCAAACTCCAAAAGACAGTTTTAAACTGTCTCAATCAAAACATTCAACTAATGTTTGACAAACTTTCAGCGACTGTGTAACACAGTTCAACAATTTCACCTTTTGAAGGCACTCCTCATGATCATTCTAGATCATATTTTGATAATCATCTTTATTGCCCATGGTGTATATCTATGCTCGAGGAAATAATTTACCCTTTCGCAATATATCTAAGTTGCTTGGGGCACATTTGGATTTTATATTTTAATCCAATTACAGATCAAACTTTAATGGGATCTGACAAAAGTATTTTTCAAAGTATTTAAGTATCACTCCACTCTTCGGCCTGATCCAATCCTCTCGCGTTCTAAGATATCACTAGGGGGCATTCAGATTTGTTTATTTCTTCAATGTGAAACACATTTTAAGTGTAATTACATGTCATTTTTACATGTTGTGTTGTATTATTGCAGTTTTTCAACATTGTGATGATGTTTTTGCATCTTTCAGTTTGTTATTTCAATGTGTTTTGTTTACCTTTGTTCTAGACCAATTGTAGGAAATTCGTTCGCATCTTAGTTCACATATAACTTTAGTAGGGCTGAATTACTGGTCATGAGCGCCCTAGGCACTACACGTAGCCTATCTCCCTTTAATAATTTTTACCATGTGTGTTGAGTCGATCAAGCTATTCAATAGCATGCTTTTTAATCTACATATACATGGTTCCACAATTTCTAGCCTTGATAAAAAGTAGTGTCTAATAATGAAGACCATAATTTTTTGAAGTAATTTTTTTCAAAATGATTTTAATAATTTTATTACCAAATATAAAAAATAGAGAGAGTCAAGGCATGTGCTACTTCCCAAGCTCCTGAATGTTTTAAATAACTGAGAGCTCCCAAATGTTCTAACTAGCTTAGATAGGGGCACTAGAACCCTGGTGAAGTTGTTGTAAAGTTCTGCTCCACATGCAACACATGATTTGTGAATTTTGTATTGCCAAATACAAATAAAATTATTCAACAAGTAAAATCCCTGTAAAATTTCTCTCCCACATGATTAGTATCTTCTATATTACCAAATATAAATGAAATTATTTTACAGAGAAGTGATAACATTACATAATAAATAATATATTTTTTTAACTACAAATTTGTGTGATTCCTCCTCCATAATTCCTATTGATTTTTCATAGACAATCATTGTTAATTCATTCTGAATAATTGTTGTTTCAAAAATATTATTTCCACCTACAGATTAAAAATTAAAAGAAGAAAAGAAGAATCATAATATATTAACATTATAAATCGTGTGACTCCAAGGCCGATTCAACATCAAAATTTTGTTGTACACTTTTTTTAAAGAATTCCCACAAACACTCAGACAATGACTATTTGTTAGATTGAATGAGTTAGCTTCATTATATTGTATTAAATATAGCTGTTTGAAATGTGAATGATGCAGTCGACCTGAATTTAAATTGTTTTTTAGCGCCCCTATCTTCTAGTGCCCTAGGCAACTACCTATGTTGCCTAAGGGATGATCCACCCATGAACTTTGGTGTGGTTTCTTCCTATTCATATTAGGTTTGTTTGTAATGCTTGTTTCATATTTTCTTCTCGCTAGCACGTCTTGTGTTTTTCCTCATGGTTTCTTTACACCATGGAGTGTTTTCCTTTTTGTTGTGTCTTCGTTTTTGTTTGAATTTTTATTTCAAAACTCACAAAAATTCTATAAAAAAAATCAAATATTTTTCAACATAAAAAAAATCAGATATTTCAAAATCCAAAAAAAAAAAAAATTATTACAAAATTTTTGAACAAACATTCACTTATCACATAAATCCTACAATTGGAAAACCCTTGAATTGAATCCTTCAACATCTCAATACAATATTGATAAACGTCGTACCTTTATCTATTATCCTAGTGATCATGTCAATCTTACAACTATCACTTTCTTCCCTTTGCATGATATGCTAACTCTGCTTGGGGCAAGTCACATTCTTTTTTTCCTTCGTGATATAACTTTGTCTAAGGTAATTTAAAATTCAATCATTTGCACAACGGATTCGGTAAGAGTTTCATAAGGAGTCTTTTCAACTCCGCTCTTCCAGTCTGATCATATTCCCACTTGGGAGCATTTGTATCTACTTAATCATCATTGTGGCACGCATTAGGGGCATAGTTGATTGTCTTCTTTTTTGAATTTTTGTTACATTTTTTATGTTTACTTTTATTGGAGATGCGAGAGCATAACTTGCGGAGACCATAACTTTTGATCCGACCGTTGGATCGTCTTGAAATTTTACAGGGTGGTATATATACATTAGTACTATGCTAGATTTAACTATGAGTGCAAGGTTGTGGCCTTTTGGCACATTTTTGGGTCCAGATTCCTTCATCTAGTGGCCTAAAATTGGCTCCGAACGTTTTTTTCGCTTTTGACTAGGTCTTAGAACTTTAATAACTTTTGTTGTGCTTGTTAGAATAAGTCAAAATTTTGTGTGAGCCTTAATTTATGAAGGCATATTTGGCATGAAAATTTTGGGGCCCATCCGAGTTGTTTTGTTGGTAGGTAATTTTTAGCATTTTAGGGTTTTTTGGCAATTTAGGGTTTTTTTGGCATTTTAGGGTTTTTAGAGTAGACGTGAAATAAAAGGTGGATTGTAATGATGTAAAAGATTAGTGTGGATTCCAGAATGAGAAGAAAGCTATTTTGAAACTCCTGGTTTTTATTTGCAAAGTTGTTTATGTGTGTTTTGGAGGTATTTCAACCTCTTGCAGTTGGATTCACATCAATTGGTATCAGAGCCGGATTTAGATCTTGTGGAAATAGTTAAGGTAACATATTACATTTTTCTATGTAATTTTTTCCTCTATTTTATATAATCATGGCTAGACGTGGGAGGGGAGGTTATGCCTAGATGAATAGGCATATGCAGGAGCTACAGAGACAAGTTGTTGAGCTCACAGGAGAAGTTACCCACCTTAGAAGGAGACATGCAAATGGGGATGCAGACCCAGATAGTGATACTGAAGAAGTACCTCCATTAATGAATGAAGGAGGAGATGAAGAAGAAAATGAGAGAGATGAAGAAACCTTGAATGAGAGACCATTTGAGGAGAGATTGATCCAGGCTTTAGAGGGAAAGAATGATGGAATTAAGATTAATGTTCCTGATTATGGTGGAGGGTTACGACCAGAGGAGTTGATTGACTGGTTGAATCATATGGAAAAATTATTTGAGTGGAAAACCCTTTCAGAGGAGAAGAAGGTTAAGTTTTCATGCACTAAGTTGGCCAGACATGCATTGATCTGGTGGGATCACCTACAAAATGAAAGACAAAGGAATGGAAAGGGAAAGATCTGAAACTGGAATAAAATGGTAAAGAAGCTCAAAGAAAAGTTTCTTCCTGTAGATTATGCTCAGACACTCTTTCGAAGGTTCCAAAACCTAAGACAAAAGGATCTCAACATTGAGGAGTATACCAATGAATTTTACAAGTTGTCAATCAGGGTGGAACATGGAGAGTCTGAAGAACAGAAGGCTACATGGTATATAAATGGGTTGAGTTACACCATACAAGATGAACTGAGTATGCTCTGGATCCATATCTTGGATGATGCTTATCAACTCACATTAAAGGTAGAAGAAAAGAACAAGAGGAATAATTTTAGAAGAGGTGTGAAGAGAGGGCCATCATCATCTCCAATGAGAGGCAGGGGTAGATTTGAATCTACAAAAGGTGAATCCTCTAATGCAGAAGGGCATGAAGATTCTGGTCAAATCCGTGGTAACTACCAAAGAGGTAGGGGGTTTCATAAGGGAATAGGTTATAATGGAGCACGAGGCTAGAATAGTCCCCAAAGGCAATATACATGTTACAGAAGTGGTGAAGAGGGGCATATAGCTTTTGAGTGTCCACACTATCCTACACAAGATAGATGGCAAGGAGAACAACCATGAGTAAATCTGGTTGAAGCTGAAGAGGAAGAAGAAATGGAGGTTACTGCAGACTTGGGTGAAACCCTCATGATAAGGAGGATGATGATTTCCCAAGGAAGGAGAAAGAACAGGATGTTGTTGGTGTTGATTCATGGCTGTGAACAAATATATTTCGAACAAGATGCACCTCTGGAGGAAAGGTATGTAAAATTATTATTGATGGTGGTAGTTGTGAAAATATGGTTTCAACTGTGATGGTTGATAAACTCAATCTGAAATGTGAGAAGCACCCATATCCCTATCATATATCATGGTTCAAGAAAGGGAATGAGGTAACCATAGATAAAATATGCCTTATAAAGTTTTTGATTGGGAATACCTACAAGGATGAGGTGTGGTGTGATGTTATCCCAATGGATGCATGCCATATATTACTGGGGAGGCCTTGGCAATATGATAGAAAGGTTACACATGATGGAGGGAAAAATACATATACTTTTTGGAAGGATGGTGTAAAGGTGGTCTTGTTACCCTTCAAGGAAGAAGAGAAGAGTGAGGGCTTATTGGCTACAAAAGAGTTTGTTACAGAAATGGAAGAAGTTGGCTGGTGTTATGCACTGATGTCAAAGAAGGTGGAAATAGAGGATTTTAATATACCTGTTGCTATGGAAAAGGTACTAAACGAATACAAAGATGTCATACCATATGAGATACCAGATGGGTTACCTCTGAAGTGAGATATTCAACACCATATTGATTTGATCCCAGGATCGACCCTTCCAAACTAGGCAGCCTATCAGATGAGTCTGACACAGAGTGAAGAGTTGAACAGACAAGTGATAGATCTAATACAGAAAGGGTTAGTGAGAGAAAGCATGAGTCCATGTGCAACTCCAGCACTATTGACTCCTAAAAAATATGGAGACTGGAGAATGTGTGTAGACAGCAGGGCCATAAATAAGATCACAATTAAGTATCGGTTCCCAATTCCAAGATTGGATGATATGATGGATGTGCTAGCGGGAGCCTGATATTTTAGCAAGATTGACCTACGGAGTGGGTACTACCAGATCCGGATCCGTGAAGGGGATGAATGGAAAATGACTTTCAAAACAAAAGAAGGATTGTACGAGTGGATGGTGATGCCATTTGGGCTATCTAATGCACCCAGTACATTCATGAGGCTGATGAACAGAGTACTCTGAGAATACAATGGTAAGTTTGTTGTTGTCTATTTTGATGATATTCTGATATATAGTAAGACAGTGGAAGAACACTTGTTACATATGAAATTGGTGTTAGACTTGTTACGTAAAGAGAGTCTATATGCAAACTTAAAGAAGTGTAGATTTCTTCATAAGAGTCTTATTTTTTGGGGGGGTTTTCATATCAGAGGATGGGGTGAGGATGGATGAGGAAAAAGTAAAGGAAATTTTAGAATGGCCTATTCCAAGGAATGTGACAGAGGTTCGTAGTTTTCATGGATTGGAAAATTTTTATAGGAATTTCATCAGGAATTTCAGTAGCATTGATGCACCCATAACAAAGTGTACAAAAGGGAGGGAGTTTGTATGGACCAAGGCAGCAACAAATAGTTTTGAATTGTTGAAGAAGAAAGTGTCAGAAGCACCTGTTTTGGTATTGCCATATTTTAGCAAGGTCTTCGAGGTTGACTGTGATGCCTCACATGTTGGGATTGGAGCTGTACTGAGTCAAGAAGGACGACCTGTGGCATTCTTCAGTGAAAATTTAAATGAATTCAGGAGGAAATATTCTACTTATGATGTGGAATTTTATGCTATTGTTCAGGCATTAAGGCACTGGAGACATTACTTGGTAGAAAAATAATTTGTACTCTTCACTGACCATGAAGCCTTGAGGTATGTAAACACACAGAAGAAACTAAATAGTAGGCATGTAAAATGGGTTTCATTTTTGCAAGAATATACTTTTGTCTTAAATCATAAGTCGGGTAAGCAGAATCAAGTTGTTGATGCCTTGAGTAGGCGTGTAGCACTTTTGACAACAATGGAAAATGAAGTAGTAGGGTTTGAGGCAGTTAAGGAATTGTATGAAGGTGATCCAGATTTTGGTGATGTTGTGAGACAACTTAAGGACCCTACAGTAGGTAGTGGTTCTTCTGATTATTTGATGCAGGATGGTTATTTTTTCAGGGGGAAACAATTGTGCATCCTTGTTGGTTCAATGAGAGAAAATATTATAAGAGAATTGCATAGTGGGGGGTTGGCTAGACACTTTGGTATAAGTAAGACAATTGCTCTTGTTGTAGAAAAGTATTATTGGCCAAAGGTAAAGAGGGACATAAGTAGGATTGTAGCAAGATGTAGAGTGTGCCAAATGGCTAAGGGCCATGCACAAAATATTGGGTTGTATATGCCATTACCTGTCCCTACAGGGCCATGGGTTGATTTGAGTATGGATTTCATGTTAGGACTTCCTAACACACAAGTGAGGGAATGATTCTATCTTTTTTTGGTTGATAGATTCTCTAAGATGGCACATTTCATTTCTTGTAAAACAACTAATGATGCTTCCAGAGTTGCAGATTTGTTTTTTTTCAGAAGTGGTTAGATTGCATGGAGTTCCAAGAACGATCACTTCAGATCGGGACACAAAGTTTTTGAGTCACTTTTGGAAGACTCTGTGGAGGAAAATGGGGACACAACTACAGTTCAGTAGTGCATATCACCTCCATACTAATGGACAGATGGAAGTAGTGAACAGAATCTTGGGAAATCTCCTACGTTGCATAGTTGGAGAAAAGCCAAAACAATGGGACTTAGCTTTACCACAAGCTGAGTTTTCCTATAATAGCTCGGTAAACAGGTCAACAGGGAGGTCTCCTTTCCAGATTGTATATGGTAGGAATCCCAAGGGGGTCCTAGATCTGATTGTGCTACCCAGTGAAGATAAAACTAGTGATGATGCAGAAGCATTTGCAGAACACATTCTACAGTTGCAAGATGAAGTGAGGGAAAAGTTGAAAGTGAGTAATGCACAATATAAAGCAGTTGCAGATGCCAGTAGGAGAGTAAGTGTATTCGAAGAAGGAGATATGGTGATGGTTCATCTTAGAAAGGAGAGGTTTCCAAAAGGGACATATAATAAACTCAAGTATAAGAAGATTGGGCCATGTAGGATTCTGAAGAAAATGAGTGATAATGCCTACAAGGTGGAGCTACCTGACAACTTTGCTATCTCACCAATTTTTAATGTTTCTGACTTATATAAGTTTCCAGGTCATGATGAAAATGTTGTGGAGGAGGAAGAAATAAACTGGGAGCAACAGATGCCGAAGAAGAAAAAGGAAAGGGTAATGTGTGTCTTGGACCAAAAGACAGTCACTACTAGACATGGGAGCTACAACAGATATTTGGTATAGTGGGAAGGTTTGCAGCAAGAAGAAAATACTTGGATTCCTGAGTGGGAGTTGAAGAATATTGACAGTGCAAAATTAGATGAATTCTGTCAACTGAATTTGTAGGAGCTGAATTCTTTTCAACCAGGGGAGAATGATGCGGGAGCATAACTTGTGGAGACCATAACTTTTGATCTGACCGTTGGATCGTCTTGAAATTTTACAGGGTGGTAGATATACATTAGTAATCTTTGGGATCCAAATTTTTCTTAATTTTGTGGCCATTTTGGCACATTTTTGGGGCCAGATTCCTTCATCTAGTGGCCTAAAATTGGCTCTGAACATTTTTTTCACTTTGACTAGGTCTTAGAACTTTAATAACTTTTGTTGTGCTTGTTAGAATAAGTCAAAATTTTGTGTGAGCCTTAATTTATGAAGGCATATTTGGCACACAAAAATTTTGGGGCCCATCCGAGTTGTTTTGCTAGTAGGTAATTTTTGGCATTTTAGGGTTTTTTGGCATTTTAGGGTTTTTAGAGTAGATGTGAAATAAAAGGTGGATTGTAATGATGTAAAATATTAGTGTGGATTCCAGAATGAGAAGAAATCTATTTTGAAACTCTTGGTTTTTATTTTCAAAGTTGTTTGTGTGTTTTGGAGGTATTTCAACCTCTTGCAGCTGGATTCACATCACTTGTTCTAATCCCTTGTTTTCCTTCCTATCAAGCGGTTGTCCACCGCTTTGCAACGTCACCCACCCGCTTGAGGGGGCATTCCTCTACCATTCTAATAGTTAGGGCATCCTAATGCTTCATCGCTTCCTACTCATTGGGGCATCCAAATGCTTCATAGCTTTCCACTCACTGATCTGCATGTGTCTACTATCTTTAAAGCACTATTACTTTGCAATAGCACTTTAAAGAGGGGCAAATGTAGACACCCTAAAAATACATACATATTTCTATCCCGCCTCTATCCAATTAGAATTAATTAAATTAATTATATCTCACCGCACTACACCTCTTTGGAATTAATTAAATAAATTCCATCATTCAAATATTCCCCTTTAGAATTAAATAAAATTAATTCTATTACCTAAGCTATATTCCTACCCATTGGAATTAAATAATTTAATTCTAACATGCCTTTGGAATTAATTAAATTAATTCCTACACTCTCCTAGCTAATATAGTTAAACATTTATTTATTTAAATGGTTAATTATCTCCTCACAATTAAATTAATTTAATTCTACCATTCTCTTGGAATTAGTTCCTTACAACTTCTAGCTAATATAATTAAACATGTATTTATTTAAATGGTTAATTATCTCCTCACAATTAAATTAATTTAATTATATCATTCTCTTGGAATTAATTAAATTAATTCCTAACACCTTCTAGCTAATATAATTAAACATTTATTTATTTAAATGGTTAATTATCTCCTCACAATTAAATACTAATTAAATTTAGTTATTTAATTCCACCTATTTCAATCAATAGCCACTTGAACTCCACTTAAACTCCACATCCTCATCCTATTTAACTACACTTCTAGAATCCTAGAAAGGTGGTGGCAATTGAATTACACGTACAACCACCTTTCCGGATGCAACTTTTGCAATTAATTTCATTACTGCCCCTAAATGCCCTGGCACTATTGTAACTTCCTCCAATGTTATTTTAGCATATGCATTCAACCGTATGTAACCAATTTCTAACTACTTCTGCCTCTATAAATTGCAGGCTTACCCTCTTACAAATCCTCTTGAATCTTAAGTACAATAATTTTGCTAAATTTCCAAACCAAAGTATTTGTGTCTGTAGCATTTGCAATCACATTTAGAGAACATTCAAGAGCACCCACATCCATTTGAAAGGTTCCACAGACGAAGTCTCTACAACCTTACTGAGGTTTGCACTGAAGGATTACAGGGAGGTTTGCATTGTATTTCGTTTGTCTTCCATTCTCAGGTAGGTTTTCATTGTTTACAGAGAATACTCAAGAGAACTTATCTCCTCTATTTTTTTCCTATTTTCAGTGCACAATTGTATATTCCATGACATAAGATATAATGAAACTTCCAGTTCATTTTTGTCCCAAAGGATCTATTGAACTTTGTGTCATGTTTTCTTTGAATCGTATTAATTGCCTATAGAATAATATGATTAATGGAAATTAATTTTCTTGTTATGAGATATATCAACCTTTTTATTGATATGTGAATTGCATAAGTAAATTAGAATATATTTTTCTATTTACATGAAAGTGAATTATTTTCCTCTTTCCTTCTAGTTTATTTTCTCATTATTCTCTCTCTCTGTTCTCCATCCCATTCAGAGGATTCCATCCAACATGGGCATACAACCCCAACATTTGAATAAGTAGTGTAAATATTGTATATATTTTCCTTCTATTTTCTTTTTGGCTTTCAATAAAGGGAACCTCTTCACATAATAGAGGAAGGATGTTTGTCCTCTAATGTATTGTGGAATCCTTATTTGATCTAAGTACAAAATTTTCTACTAACACAACCAAAAAAGATAAAGTCAAATGTGTGACTTTATCTAAAATAAGCGACTTCGTCTTACTTGTAGAAGTACACTCCTAGATTTTTAGGTTAACTTGATGACAATTTGTGCACCCTTACTACACATTTCCATATCATTTTCATTGTGTCTTAGTCATAAAATTGTATAATCCTCTATAACTCTAGTTTTTACATTCACAATTATCTCATATATGCTAGTGCAATTGATCATAATTTACTTGAATATGATTTATGATTTAAATGTTTATTGTTTTTATCGTATTGTGATCTTATTTCATAAATACACAATTGTTAAATATCTTAATTATATTAACCCTAATTTTGATATTAGAGTAGGAACCTTTTACTTTTATTCCATATCATATCTACCAAGTGATAGTCTTATACTTCACTAGTTGGTCAAAGTCAAACATTTTAGAATTGATTGCCTATGCACCTTGAATTCAAAAAGCTATAGACTTTTGAAACCGATTAGAGTTTCTTGTGTCCACTAAAGAACATGTTTCACACTGGTGGTGCCTACTTCTCCCTCCCTTCATTATCCCCCCTTGATGGCCACACTTGCCTCTAAGTCTTTTCCATTTTTTAAAATTTGCTTCTCCATTTTTTAGACATGTTAGCATTGTGAAAAGAATTAGGGTTTAAGGAATTTCCCTTAAACAATCTCTATTTGAGTATCAATTCCACCTTCATACTTCTTCTCTCTCTCTATGATATTTCGTTCTTGGATTCTTCTTAGTTATGTTTGCGACGCAAGTGTTATATTTAGATGACACACTTGTCTAAGCATGTTGGACCAAGGCATTTCTCTTATATGTACCTTGTATTTCTTTTGGGTCATTCAGACATAATTTGGTTTCTCTTTATGGCTATTGGGACTTGACCTAAAAGCCTTTTGTCTACTCATTTCCCCCCTTTTCAGGTCCTCTATAACCTTTTTATTTCAAATCCATATGAGTTATACCATTCCTAGGTTTCACAAATCTAATCTAGTCTCTCCTTTATATGCTATCTAGACCTAACCTAGAAACCATTTTACTTACCTTCTTGAGCTTCAAACTTATTCTAACCCCCCTTTATAGGCTATATAAACCCATCTTAGCACCCTCCTTTTGAGAGCTCTTTCATCAATTATAGTTACTTTTTAGACTCATGTTACAAATATCTATGTAGAATGTTGGAAAAACAAGTGAGGTTTTCAAAATTTTGAGGTTGAAGAACATAGTCGTCAAAATCTTTTTTTACATATGTGACACATGCTAGAAGTATCACTTGATGGTTCTGGAAGAGTACCACTAGTAGTTTTGGAAAAGGTTATATATTCACTATAGTTCTTTTGGGCCGTCTTCACCTTGTTATATTGACATGCTATGTATTGTTTGTTTTCTAATATATGTTTTCGAATTTGTGACAAATCTAATATTCCTCTAAAAACCCCTCTTCTCATTTATTACAATGACAACAATAATTATTTATACAATTAGATTTAATTGTAGTATTTTAAATGTATGTAAATATGATTGCAATGTTTATGGGTAGATGTAATGCTTTTCTGATGGAAAAACCATCTTTTGGCCCTAACAATTTATAATATGAACTTTTACAATTCAAGTTGAAGTAAAGGTCTTGTTAAAAGACTTGATTTGTTTATTCGAGATCCCAATACGTTCTCTTTTAGTTCTAGGGTGCCCTCAACTCCCTTCACTGATTGTGGGAGGTACAAACCCATATTGCGTTCCTCAATGATGCTATGAGGATTGCATCTTTTGTCATGTATTTTCTTACTTTCCGAGCCCACATATACCAATTGGCTATCTTTTTGTTATACCCATCGTAACCTATTATTTTTACTAATATGATGTATCCATGAATTCTAATTAGAAAAACAGATTATTAGATTGTTTATAGACAATTTGCTTAAGGTTTGTTAGTCATTTTCTTGTACAAAATGCTTTACAAATAAATAATAATTTTCTATAAATAAATAATAATGTATACAAATTAAATGGAAAATGTGTACCCATGTACATGTCTATACTGGATCTAAACCAAAATAATTAGGAAAGAATAAACTCCTAATCTAGCCTCAAATATTCTCACCACTGACAGCCTCTGAATCGCGGATAGGATAGGGCCTCTTTCAAGAATGAAGACCATCAAGAGATAACTGGAGATTCTCAATAAAGGCTACTCCTCTCCTAAACATGTGATTGACTTCCATTCCCATTCACTCTGCCATTACCATAACCATTCCCATTCCCATTCATTTCGCTAACAGGTTTGGAAGAATCTGTTGACTTGCGATGGAAGAAGATGATCCAGGTCACCACTTCCAAGATTATAGCAATTCCACCCAAACACAGAGAAACGCCCACGTAAGCATTCTTCCACTTTTTTTCAGGGGCCAGGATGTCGAAGCCTTTATAGATGTTTATTACGCTCAATATGATGACTGAATAACCAACAGAATGGTGATATACATTCCAGTATATGCGGAGCTTGTGATCCTTTTTAGGGCGTAAGAGAAGTGCAAATACCTGCCAGGTTAATAGATGTCAGACTCAGAAAACAGAGTGTATCATTTTCAAGGAATGGATCATTGAAAGCATTTAACTTTTTTTGGCTTGTTTGTTTGTTTGTTTTACCTGTAAAGTTGCAAGGCAGAAGAGTGCAATCCCAATTCTCCTGTGTGAAGTTTGTTCTACACCTTTACTGTAGCTGCCCAACTTCAAGCCAATGGCCCAACCACTTACTCCAATAATATATCCAGAGGACTGGCATATGGCATGGAGGTAAAACCATGCAGGATCTGCCAATTTGAATGTCTTGGCATGCCTAGCAATCATGGCTCCAATGGGCATCATTATGCCCCAACTAACAACTGTAAGCACCCCATGCCTCTGGAATCAACAATATCAAGAATCAGGTTAAATTGTTTATAATGCATTTGGATGATTATTATTTTCTACCTACAAAACCATTAATGTCCTCCAAACCAATCATAAGATCTTGTTAGAAATCTGATACAATGAGCCTAGCATATGGAATGACCATACGTGGTACATATCCCAATACACAAAACTCTGTGTTTCCCTTGATTTTGAATGGATTTAGACCAATCTCAGAATACAGGCATCAATTTGTTGTATGGAAAAGGGAGCTCTACCTAAACTTCACATATATTAGTGAGTTGAATTATTGATCAAGGAAAAATACCATCCAAAAAACATTAAAGAGTCTATTCGTTGATCAACAAAAAATAAGTATTATTTTCTACCTATAAAACCATTAATGCCCTCCAAACCATTAATACGAACTTATTAGAAATCTGATACAATGAGCCTTGCCCATGGAATGACCATAATTGGTAAATAACCCAATACCCAATACACAACATCTTGAATGGATTTAGACTAATTTCATTGTTGTATGAAAAAGGGTATTCTATCTAAACTTCATATATGTTAGCAAGTTGAATTGTTGACTAACCAATGAAAAAATACCACCCAAAAAAAGCTAACTAGTCTATTGGTTGGTCAACAATTCAACAATGCTAACATATTCTCTTAGTGTGACATTCTTTATAGGGTGCACATGCCTTCACCATCAAACTTACTGCATCAAAGAGATATTTGAAACACAAGATTTTAAATCATCGACCTCAAACCGCAAAATTCTTAACATTTTATTTATATATAAATTAAAAATGTCCAAAAACACAATATTGTGTTCACTGAGTCTTATAAATTTAACTATTAAATTTAAATTTAAAAAAAAAATTAAGGATACCTAAATACGTGTTTGGTCAATTTCTACATCTAAATTCATAAGTTATTTTGTACTTTCCTACTGTATGCAAAATGCCTAAAAATGGGGCATAATTTTATGCTTTCAAAAAAAACATAATACTTACATTTTTGAGAATTTGATGGGAAGAAACGCCAGGAGTAGCAGAGGTGGCTCCACTTTTGAGATTTAGTGTCCCCAAACTGTTGAGATTGTTCTGAGCAGTGGGGTGTATGCCAGGACTCAAGCTGGTAACCGAACTGCCCACTTGCCACACGTGGGAAACACTGGTTTCGTTGGAAGGAAGGATGAAAGACGCAAATATTGTTATCTTGCCGCTACTGCTCTCATATACAGCGCTCTTGTCGGTGACATTGATGCTTATCTTAGAGGGATTCAGAGCAGCAGTTTTAGACTTAACATCGTATGTATCAACTATGGTTGAGCCGTTTGAGTGTCGGAAGGCAATCAACGCCTGCGTGCCAACCATTTGCGGCGCAGTGGGGTTTATACCCCAACCCACCCATCCCCCAGAAGCAGCCGGAGCCGCCTTGAAAGCCATGTCCACAGATCCATTGTTCTCATTGTATGTATATGACAGAGTAGCACCCAATCTAACCAGGCTGCTGCAGAATGCATAGGCTCTGCTGGGACTCGTGAACTGCAACGGACAATCTGAATTTGAGCTCTGTGCTGCCGCATTCGACCTGAATAGCAAAACAACAACACCCAGTACGAAAAAAAAACGCCCCATCATCTCAAAATCTAATCTTGAATGACGGTTTGAGCTTTGAAGAAAACCCTGGTTTTTGAAAATTTGAAGAACTGGGGTGTGGGATATATAGCGAAAAACAGGGGGAGCTGTGAAGAAATTTCCGAGAGGGTGGTTAATAGAATAACGTGTGGAGGTGGGAAAGCGTGAGAGCGATAGAGGACCGAGTCCGAGGAAGGTGGAGGGGGGTAAGTTTGGTTCAACATCCCATCCTTCACTAGTTTTATATGATTTTGACCAGTCCAGAAAGGCTTTCAGAAAAGAGAGAAGAGGGGAACGAATTCTCTAATATTTGGCTTACACAGCAGTGACACCACCTACTGCTTCTTATTATAATACTACGCGCAATGGAGACTTGCTACGTTGCGTCGCGTTTCTGCTACTTAATTATTTTACAAGTCCGTTTTGGCTTCCTCGCCGCCCGCGTTTTAAGTGGTTGGGACTCGGGAGGCACCCGACCCTTTCTCTTCTTCTTTTCTTTACGTGTTCCGATGGTAGTTTCAAAGGGCCCCTCCATGTTTCCCTCTCTCCTACTACTCCAAACCACACCAACCTCCAAATATGTATATTGCAATTCAACATAAAATAAATTATATTCATGTGATAGAAGAATCTAGGGGACAATGCCATTCAATCATGTAATTAATTAAATATACACAGTATATAATAAAGAGTCAATGACAGAGAGACTAGTAGGTGAAAAAACTTCAAAATTTATATCCACCTGTTTCTTCCTAATAAAACACACACACATACATATAGAAATTTGCCATTATTGATGAAAGTCATTTGGGTAATACGTACAAATCATAAGATGTATAAATAATTGTAAAATATTAAGTGTTAGGAGTTGAAGACACTTAAAAGATGGCTCTACTTAATTTAATTTTTGGTTACTGTTTTGAATTAGATTTTTTATTGTATTTGTAAGATTTTGATAATCTTTGTTTTTCTCCAAGGTATCTTCACTCTTCCTCGCACTCTCCTCTCCCTTGTCCTAAGCTCTATGCCATAAATGTTCTTATATTTTGACTACAAATTCTTTTGGTCTTTATTGGTCACAGTGCAATCACTTCTTTCATCTCGCCTTTATTGTATTTAAAAGCACACTTTTATTAATAAGGAAAATATAGTACAACATTAATCATACAAAAAGACATGTGGAAAAGGTCACACCTCAGAAATGTTGACCAAGCCAAGTAGGCTTCAAGAAAGAGGTTAACCCACCTCAAAGAATAGAAGTCCAATTTTTAATCAAAAAAAGGTGTAGAAAACCAAAACACCGAAGCATAGAGCAACAAGACAATTATGTTGCAACGATTGGAGGAGGTGGAGGTATCACTCATGTCCCCCCAGCCACTAGTGCCAAAGGGGTGAGTCGTGTCTAGGATGGGGATCCCATCCATCATTTTTTTGTTTCTCGCAAATTGTACACTTGTTCATGGTTTGTTATAATACATACAATGCGTTGTAAATAGTGTTTCTCTTGGAATCCTCTCACTTTGTTGATGTTGGAAATGGGGAAAAAAATATTATATTTTTCTTGAAATTGATTTTCAAAGCACTATTAGAATGACTTGTAATTATCTTCATCTGTGCTTGTGGAGATTATTGATATACATCTTCTTAAATATGCGTTATTTTGTACCTTTCTTGCACATTTTTCATATCTTCATGTTTTTTAACTATACTTTTATTATGTCATAAATTAAAAAAAAATATTATCCTTTGATTGCAACAAATGTTACATCTATTTTGGCAAGCATATATACCTTATAAGTAGGCATTGGATATTTTTCCAAAAAAAATTATCAAAGAAATTCATGAACGACATATAATAAAGCTTATGAATGAGTAATTTCCTTTTTTAAAATAATTATGTAACATTCACATATCAATATTCATATTTGTAGTGTTTCTCAATATGCACATTATTAGATGTGTCATTTTTTTCATTTCTCACTAATTGTACATTTTTCATGGTTTTCTACGGTACTTTCCTTGTTTTGTAACTTTGAAAAATATACAATGCCTTGTAAATTGTGTTGCTTTTGAATCCCTCTCGATATATTGATGTTGAAAATTGAATTTTAAAAAACGGTGTTTTTCATTGTTTGAAGAACTTGCAAATGCCTTCATTCATGCTTGTACAGTTCCTCGATATGTTCCCTCTTAAACAAGTGTTGTTTGTTACATTTGTCACACGGTTTACACTTGTTCATTTATTTAACTATTCTTTTCTCATGTCGTAAGTTTCACAACTATACAATGTTTTGATTACAACATATTCCATGTCCATTTAGGAAATCATATATGCCTTGTGATTAACTAAAAATGTAAATGTATAAGCTAGTTAATCTAATTTATGAGGACAGATAAACGCAACAAATCAATGTACTAAAGTAGTATGTAAATCGAATAGGCAATTAAACTAACGGAAATAGAATCTCTAATATGCAAGAGAGATAAGGAAAGAACTTAGTTGATTTAACGAAGTGACGAGAATGTGTCGCAGGTGTGACTGGAAAATCAGGAAGCAAGAACGACTGTGCAGGAGCCTCGAAAAGGATGGATTTGGACCGTTTCTTTGGACTAGAGTACCTGAAGAAGAACTAGGGTGCAAATTGGGCACCCTGGTCTGCAAATTGGGCACCCTGGTCTGTGAAAAAGCTCTGAAATTGATCTTCACAAGTTAGACAGATGGCCTGAAACCCTTGTTTTTCGCATCAACTTCTCTGCATTACGTCGAATGTCATTGATATCTCAAGATGATTAGAAAGACCTGCAAAACCTTAAACAAGCATCAATCCCTAAAAAAAAGAATGCATATGAAAGGGTTGGACTAACCTCAGCTGCTACAATAGTGGACTTGCTAACTGAGCATTGCACTACATTCCAAACCCAAATGTAGTTATGTGTGTATGTGTGTCCATGCCCTAGGTTGCTTTTGTTCAAGTCGCACTTTGTGATGATAACGAGCTAACTATGTGTAAACCAAATGTAATAGAATGGTGCATGGAAGAGAATAAATCCCCCCCCCTATGTTGTGTGTGATGCAGATGACTCAATTTTTTTCCCTTGTGATGGAGTTGTGTGGATGGAATGATCTCTAATGGAATAGATGGATGCAACTCTAGGTGGATGATAGTAGCGATAAGTGTTTGGTCCCTCATTATGGTCTTATAACTTTATATTTATAGGGTTTTTTTGATCTAATTTCGTAATGAACCCCAAAATGGTCGACCACCAAAAAGATAAAGACATGAAATGGCTAGAAAGTGCCCAAAAAGTGGTGGAAAAATTCAAGAAGGATTGGGGTTCCCCGGGTGAGACCAAGGCGCCCATGGGCGCCCTAGTCTAGGCTACAATGATGGAAAATGTTGAAAAATAACTAGACATGTGTACAGTGGAGGTCGGGAATGATGCTGGAAATAAATTTAAAAAGGCCAAACGATGGGGGTTAATTAGTACTTTCTTCTCTTAAAAACCCTCTAAATAGTAGTATGAGATTGAGACCAAATATAACCCAAAGTGCGTGATTTTATGTCTACATTTTCCCCCACTTTATGTTGGTGAGCAGAAATCTCAGTAACATAAAGTAGATAGAGATTCGTACCTAAAAAATCATGTAGATCGATAAATAAGGGGTGCCGAAGGACTAGAAAAAGCATGGAATGACAAAAAAGATGGATGGAGCATGGAAACTAAAGATGAAAAATGCACAAAAAAAGTGATGAGAGTGAACCTAGGGTGGAAACGCGTGTGTATGTTGCTATGGTGTGTGTGTACCTACATGGTTAGTATGCAAGTGTGTGTTTCACGAAATGTTTTTATTGATGTCATTTTTATTGTTGTGTTGCCCCCCCTACTATGTTTCTACGTGACGAATGGACCTGCAAGGAGAAAATGATCAAGTAGTCAAATATGTATGTATGTATGTGTAAAAATGCGCTAATGTAAAAGATGCATGTATATATGTAAAAGTATGTAAATGTAAAATAAGGAAAATGAAAAAGTGTAAATGGAACATGTGCACCTAATCCATGTCGAGAGAAAGAGTGTAGAAGGATATCCTGTACTGTGAGTGCGAGTTTTTTTGGGTGATCTCATGCCATAGGCTGAAGAAGTGTAGGGAGGAAAGTTCTTTCTCCTCTAACCTTTAACTGCTTACTTGAATTGTGTGTGAAGAGATCTTTGTACTTTCCTAGATTTTTGGTGATCTGATGCCTAGTTGGCCAAAGAAGTGTAGGGAGGCAATTTCGTTGTATCCTCCAACTAGTTAACTTCTCCCAGAATGCTAAGGACACCATGTCCTATAAAATTTGATGTTTATGGAGTTTGTAGATTGTTCTGAACTCACTTGTTGTATGTAAACCCACAATGCCAAGGGCAGAAATTACACTGAACTAAAATAGAGTAAATGCATTGTGTAGGTTGTAGAAACCCCAAATGATGCCCCTTCTTTGGGGGCATATGTGACATCACTGATAGAAGAATGCGGCCCCTAAAGAGGACCAACCACATAAAATTTGTACCTTGCAGGGGGAAGGTAACACACTTGGTAGAAACCAAGGTGCACAAAAACAAGATGGCTAGCCAAAACAAGTGTTAGTACAAAAACACTTGCATGTAGAAAACAAGTGTAAAGTACGCAAATAGTGTGTAAGCTACTAAGAAAAGTAATGTAAACATGCAAGAAGACAAGTAAGCCACACAAAGTGTGTCACAAACATGGGACATCACTCATGATGTTGAAATACATGCAATGACATCATGGCCGTAAACAAAAAATAAGTTTCCACACCAAACATAGGGCAAAGCCTACATACAAGAAGAAAACAAGGAAGACACGTACAGATAAACAAAGAAGTAATCATGGAAACATGTAATCCTACAAAATAAGTGTTGCATATGAAACACCCACTAGCATATTAAAGAAATAACCAATATGTCAAAGGCATGCATAACTAAGTAATGTAAAGTGCTAAGTACAAAATGAAACAATAACACCTGTGAGAGTCGAATGTGGATGCCCCCAGTGACTAATGTAGGAAGGGTAGAAGGTGATCATCCATGCTATGTGTAAAAGATTTGTATATGTGATCACAACTAAATGAAAAAGTGAACGCGCATGTGTGGATGGTATAGATAATGACATATAAGAAATTAATATAACATGTGTAGTAAAGTGATCATGTAAAACACTAGTAAACAAGAGTAAATACCCCCAAGACAATGCAATATGTTGTGGATGGATGGAATGGAATGCAAGATGAAGTGATAGGAGCCACCTGCCCCCCAAGTGAATGAAAATGTATGAAATGAGGTTCATTTTGTTTTCCCCCTCAGCAGTTAAGAATGAACCATAAACAAGAGTGTGTCATCGGGAAATGGTTGAAGTGTATGTTGTGTCTAACGCGTTGTGATGAATGTGTATGTGTAGTGATGAGATGTGACCTAGAAGATATGTGCATGAACCTTATAGCATAAGTGTATATAATGACATGATGAATAGATGAGTGATGATTTAGCCCTAAGCATATATCACTACAAGATGAATGAAGGGAGGTGGTGATTTATCCTAAAGCGTATACCACTACAAGATGATAGAGTAGGTGACCATTTATCCTATAGCGTATGTCATTATCCTAGAAATGTCGCATGATGAAAGGTCGAATGATAAACGTGTGATGAGTGTAAGGTCCATTTTATTTGTAAACCCTCGGCAGTTGAGTATGGACCGAGGAACTAAAGTGTGTCATAGGTTAGTGAGTGCAACGCATGAAATATGATGTATGTAATGATGAAATATGACCATGTGATGAATAGAATATGTAAAAACATAGTGTGTAGAATGTATAAAATGTAATGTATAGTGCACAATGTAACATGTGTAGGTAGACTAGTAATGTATTATGTAGGATGAAATGATGCTGGAATCGTATGTGATGAAGACTAGTATAGATGTAGAAAATGTAAGATGTGAAATGCACAGTGTGTGATGTCAGATGTAACATATGTAATGTAAGGACAAGATGTGTAATGTGAATGTAATACATGTAAGAAGTCGAATAAGTTCATGTGTATAATATGGACAACAGTATGATGAATAACGATACAACGACAATATAGAGATGTGCATATAGCCTAATGATGACTAAGGATGCATTGATGTATGATGTGCAATGTGTGACTAGATGTGGTGTGTATGACCTAGTGTGTAGTGTGTGAGGTTCAATGTAGTAATATCTCTCAATAGTCAAGTGTGAATCAAAGCACAAGAGAGTGTAATCAGGTAATGATGATGCTATAACATGTGATGAGTATGCATATGCGAGGATATGAATGTATGATAATACAAAGATGAGAGATGCACCTATGCTAATATGATAAGGGGGGATTTTTTGAGTGTTATGCCCCCTAAGTGTACTATGATGATGGAGATCTATGCAGTGACACGAGAGGAGCCATGCCATTTTGGGAGACTGTTGTGTGTGTCATGATAAGAGTGAGGGCCAACACAATGATAGGCCAAAGTAACAATAGGACCATGCAATAGTGGTGGCATTTTAAATGTTTCTTGACCATAAGTAGAAGAAGTAGTTTCTTTGTAAAAAGTGATTGGATGTGAAATTGGAGTAGGATGGGGAAGAATCTTGAATGGTGGTATTTTTGGTGGTATTGGTGAAATTGTAGAAGACTCGATAGGAGAAGAAGGTTGATCGATTGTGGGAGGTGGTAACATGGTTTGACTTGGTGAGACCACAGATGACTCTGTAGGAGGCGATGTTGAATTAATTTGGAGGGATGGTTGTTTAGGAGGTGCTTGACTTATTGTAGAAGGATCCTGAGTAACATTGTCCTGATTCTCATTAGAAATAGATGCATTAAATTTAGGAACCCAATGGGATTTATCATTTGTATTAGAATGGTGTGCAAAAAATGAGATAAAACCCTGTTTCGCAAGGTACTTGATACTTCATTGTAAAGCATAACAATCATTTTCATTATGTCCATTGATTTGGTGATAGTTGCAATATGGAAGACCTTGATACTTGGTAAGCCTATAAGGAGGATAACCATGAGTAGGTGGCAAGCTAATGATTCTATGAGTGATGAATTATGGAAGAATATCTTGTTGCCTATCATTGAGATTAAACGTGGGAGGCGTAGGGAGTGGTACAAATTCGTGTTCACTAATATGAGAAAATGTAGAAGACATAGGATGATTATGAGAAGAAGAACAATCATGAGCCTAAGAAGTATCCTTAAGCTATTGAATTTCTAATTTAAGAGATGTGATTGTGGATTCCATAGCTTGAAATAAAGAGTGAAGAACTTGAATGGATTTACAAATAAATTGATTGTAATTAGAATCAAGGGAGTCCTTTGAAAGGTGACTAAAAATAACATTGACTTGGGTAGGCAATATGTTGATAGGCAGACGCATAGTCTCTATGTTTTTTTAAAGAGCATCTTTACAAGATGGGTGCATTTGAATAAATTAAAGAAAAGAGACTTAACAGACATTAGAAGCCATGATAGAAAAGATGAGAAAATCCCTAGAATGAAGGTGGATTCAAAGGTTGGGTTCACCAAAATGATTAACGAAAAATGTAAATGTATAAGCTAGTTAATCTAATCTAGGAGGACATACACACGCAACAAATCAATGTACTAAAGAAGTATGTAAATGGAATAAGCAATTAAACTAACGGAAATAAAATCTCTAATATGTAAGAGAGATAAGGAAAGAACTTAGTTGATTTGATGAAGTGACGGGAATGTGTCGCAGGTGTGACTGGAAAATCAAGAAGCAAGAATGCCTATGCAAGAGCCTTGAAATGGATGGATTTGGACCATTCCTATGTATTAGAGTGCTTAGAGAAGAACTAGGGTGCATGGGGAAAGTTGGTCTACAAACTAGGTTCCCCTATCTATGTAAAAGCTCTGTAACTGACCTTCATAGGTTCGGAAGATCACCCAAAACCCTCGTTGTTTGCCACATCAACTTCTCTACACTGCGTCGAATGTTGGTGATATCCCAAGATGATTAGAAAGATCTGCAAAACCCTAAACAAGCATCAATCCCTAAAAAAAATGCATATGAAAGGGTTGGACTAACCTCAGCTGCTACAATAGTGGACTTGCTAACTGAGCATTGCACTACATTCCAAACTCAAATGTAGTTATGTGTGTATGTGTGTGCATGCTCTAGGTTGCACTTGTGGCAGTCACACTTTGTGATGATAATGAGCTAACTATGTGTAGAAAATGTAATAGAATGGTGCATGGAATAAAATAAATCCCCCCTATGTTGTGTGTGATGAAAATGACCCAAGCTTTGTTCCTTGTGATGGAGCAGTGTGGATGGAATGATCTCCAATGCAATAGATGAATGTAACTCTAGGTGGATAATAGTAGTGATAAGTGCTTGGTCCCTCATTATGGTCTCATAAATTTATATTTGCAGGGTTCTATTGATCTAATTTTGTAATTAACCATGAAATGGATGACCACCAAAAAGATAAAGACATGAAATGACTAGAAAGTTCCCAAAAAGTGGTGGGAAATTTAAAGAAGGATCGAGGCCCCATGTGGGACCAAGGTGCCCATGGGCACCCCTGTACCATCTTAGACGCCCCAGTCTAGCTAAAATGACGAAAAATGTCAAAAACCTATTACGCATGTGTATGATGGAGGTCGGTAATGACGTTGGAAATAAATAAATAAGGCCAAGGGATGGGGGTTAATTAGTACTATTTTCTCTTGAAAACCCTCTAAATAGAAGTATAAGACTAGGACTAAATATAACCTAGAGTGCGTGATTTTATGTCTACACCTTGTACCAAGGACTTGGATACCTTGTTCAATAACCTTTATTAAAGGAATTCATGAACCGAACATAACAAATCTATGAATGGCTGATTTCCTTTTTTTCTTGTAATTATTTGATGTTTAAGTTATAAAATCAAACCTTGTACATGTATGCACTTCTATTAAGTTGTGGTCTACGTGACCTTCTACTTTGACTTATCCTATCAATCAATGACGTCACACATGTTGTTGTGTAAACATCTAACATTGTACTTGTTCATTTTGTGTCTTCTTTTGTGAGCACTTTGTTTAAAAAAAATTCCCTCACTTTTTTGAATGTTTGATAGAAAGGAAGAAATGCCTTCATGATGGATACATAGTTGATAGAACATGGAATTGTCCACTTTCTTGAAGGTAATGTAGATTTAACTCCTTGAATACAAATTCTTGAACTAAGACCTATACGCTCCACCCTTTGCACTGAAGAATGATACCGTGTATACATGTTTTGTGGATTGCACTTGCATGTGGCCTTGTTGCCCACAAAATTTACTGCTCAGATTGAAAAAAGGAATTGCAAGAGTGATCCATTGTTTTAATTCATAACTATCTTTATAAAATGATCAAAGAGGAAATGTAAGGCTTGCATTTTTTCTCCCTTTAGCATTATAAACCACCCACTCTTCTAAACCCTAATGTTTTTGTGGTTTTTACTTCCCCTTACAAGATTATTATTATAGACACCCATAATTATGCCCAAACAATTTAAATACTTAAATTTTGCTAATTATCCCCTTTCTCACAAATCGACGACATATCATCAAAAGCGCTCATATTCCCTCTTGTTGTCATTAGTTAATTACAATACACTAATTGATTAAGTTGCCTATCCAACTAATAACCTAATTAACGACCTTCCGTTAATTATTTACCCCTTCTATCTAGACTAATTAATTATTATTAATTAATTAGCCTTTCACTTCATTTAACTAATAAGTCAATATTTAATTGATTTAATCCCCTTCTAATAGTCTAAATCGCACTAATATTCCTCTAATTAGCTTCTATAAGCTTACATCTACCTATTAGTTAATCACCTTTGATTAATTAAAACACCCCCCAACTCCCATGACTTGCTAAGCATAAATTAAACCCTTCTAAAGTAAGGTTACCTTTAATAAAGCAACCTTATCCATTCGTAATCATGTTTTACCTTTATCCCACATGCAAAGGGATGAAGTGTTTCCTTTATCCATTGGGATATATAAGGAGCCCTCCTTCTACCTTTATACCTACACCTAAACTTCTTAAGAGAGCAAATGCAAAGCATATAGCAAAGAGACTAAGAGCTTGCATTTTGTCTTCTTGAGAGGTCACCATTGTTAAGAGCTAAGCTTCCTATTCTTGCATTCTTTAAAGATCAAACAAGCAATTTTTGATTACCATTGGAGCTAAATAGGTCCATGCATTTTGTTGGTAATCTAGGAGAGTAGAGATATTAAAATAACATGCATAGTTTTGATATCATGTTTTCAAAGTTATAATGTTAGTTTAGATCTTGCTTAGTTCTTTATCTTGATGGTGTTTATGCTTTATTTTAGCTAAATTGTAGAACTATTTTAGGTGGTAGTTCTTGCTCCATTTGATTTAGCATTAAGCAAAGTACACATGCACACATTTGGCATGCCTGGTGGGACATTTAGTCCCATGGCATTTTAGTTTAAGTTTCATTGTTTTGGCTAACTTTTTATATGCACATTTAGTAATTAATGTCCATTTTCTTGGAATTTTTGCTAATGTGATAGGTGTAACTTCATGTTCAAAGCCATCATTTTAATAGGTTATTACCATTCTTAAGCTAACTTGTCAAAATTTGAGATATTGTGAGTTTTCTTGTGTTTTTTGCTATATTTTGGTTGCAGGTCTGGCGCAAGCACACTTTTAGGAGCACAGGCACGGTTTTTGTGGCACACACGCCTCTCTAGTGGCGCAGGTGCACTGTCAAAATCTGGTTCTCTGTTTACCGACCCTAGCACATGTGTACTAACCTCGACGCACACACCCTAACCAGAGCACAAATACACTAACCCGGGTGCAGACGCAGTTTCGTACTATACCTTCACTGCACCCTGAAACCTGTCAGATCGGTGAACACACCCTAACCGGAGCACACACGTTGTTTTAGTGGCGCAGACACATTTTGGATGGCGCAGACATTATGTCAAAATATGGAGTTGTTTTATAAAGTGGTGGCGCACACATTTTCCTGATAGCGCACACTTTTCTGGTGGGGCACACATTTTCCTAGTAGCGCGAGTGTTCTGTCTATTTTTCTCGAAGGTGGTGCATACATTGTTTTTGTAGCGCACACGCCTCTCTGGTGGCATAGGTGCATGGTAAGAAAAAAATACATAGAGTGGGGCATGCATTGATTTCATGGCGCACACGCCTCTTGGGTGGTGCAAGTGCACTGTAATTTGAAAAAAACACAAAGTGGCGTATACACCCTAACCCACGCACAGGTGCTAAAAAAGGGGTGCAGGTTTCATTTCGTATTTTTGAAATTAATGTGTTGAGGTTCTAACATTATTGTAGGTTTATCTAATCATATATTTGTCTTTGCAGGTTGTTTTTACATGTTTCTACTTGATTAGATAATATTTTACATTGTTTACTTATAGGAATAGGATCGTGAATGCTCTTCCCTCATGTCCCTTGGGGCGATCTTGGGAATCATAAATGATTCTTAAGTCATTTTGATTCTTTGAGGTTGTTAGGTATATTTGAGTTGGAATTGGTTAACTTGGCGTAGTTGAATTAAAGTGTTTTTCCATTTTGATATCTTTTTGGATTTTGAAGACATCATGTATGCTCTTCTCTTGCATCCTTGGATGATCTAGAGAATAAAAAATGGTGCCTTCTCTCTTTTGATGGAAAACTACTAAAAATTGTCATACAGGACCAAAACGCCATCGCTTGTCAAAGAACGGAGGAATCAAAACAAAAATAAAAAAATACTAATACAGTTTTTATACAGGTTGCTAAACGGTGTTTGAGAAAACCACATCTAATCAAAAAATATAAAACGAACAACATATTCAAAACACTGTATTGCAGGTTTCAGAAAAAGGGTACGTCCCTCTCCGCTCAACTGGAACATAACCCCTTTGGCATAACGCCTTAAGCTACAACAATGGGGGTGGTTCCAGGAACCCCAAAGTAGTCCACATAAGAGGGAACCTTATGGACAAAATGGGAAGTGCTCTGCACTACCTATCTGACTAGTGATTCCGTTGTGAGATAGAGTTAGAAGTTTTCCCTACACGACCCTTTTAAGTACACAATGGATGCATCTGATGCCCACTATGCTTGAAGGGGGCAAAGTTGAGATACTCCCAAGATAGTCGGGACTATTTGGGTAAATCGTCCCACTTGTGGATAATCTTCATGACACCTAGGACGAGAGAACCACCTAGGAAGATATAATTTGGCCAGGAGCTCACTATTGACTATTGTAAAGCAGTGTTGAGTTGTGAACCGTATTTTCATTGGGAAACGTGTGATGCTTTACTTTTGCTTAGTTTTTACTTGCCTTAGGGCGAAGCGAAACTCTGTTGAAGTGAAGCCAGCATTTTTCATCCCATTTTTTTTATTTGTTTCCTTCACATTCTTTTGTCACTTTGTTGATCAGAAGGAGAGTGTCTATCTTTGTGTTACCAATTGATTGTGTCTGTCACTTTTTTGTTTGTTTACGCCCATCCATGTTTGCGGCTGGGTAAGTTAAACATCTAAAGTGTGCGGAGGCATATTCATATCATTGGTGGCCATTGTGATCTTGATACCCATGTCAAGGTCATCATTGTAGTTAGGTGTGATTCATCATCTTGGACTTCCTTAGAAGAGTTAGCTTGTTTGTATCGTATCACTACAATTTTGATATTTACTTCTTGTTTCTTGTAAACTTGACATAAATATATATATTGTAAGGTTACGCTGCACACATTTTTAACTATTCCTAGCTATACTTTGAGATTTTTAGTTTGGTTCTATTATTACCTCGATTTTGAAGAGTGCTGGGTGTTACCATTTGTGTGTGTTATACCAATAGCACCTTGATATCAATACCTTACTTTCTCGCAAAGTTGGTTAACATTTCTTGGTGATATTGTTGTGTCATTCGCGAATTGTAATTGACACTTTTTGAGATATAGGTCTTAATCAAGTTTGAGCTTGCTCCTATTATATCTTGTTAGGAGGTCACATTGACTTCTTGTATTTACTTACCTTTTGTTCATTCCCTTGAACTTGACATAAGTGAAAACATCTTGTTAATCATCTTGCGATGTGAAACTACTTTTTGAAGCGTATTCTAAGAGGTAATTCATTTAATAGGTTTAGATACCAAACGCTTATGTCACTGGTGATTTATCACTCTACCACATTGGTATTCTCACATTGTTGACTCACTCATATTCTTAACAATACATCTTGCATTTCACTTAGGTGTGGTCACAAAGTTTTGAACACATTTACAACTTACCCTAGTAAACCACCATAAAAACATGGCTCCTAAAACATGACTAGGAATCAAGAAACAGACATACGAGGGACAACAAGCACAAGCTTGGGAAGCCTCTAACAAATAAGGGTCAAACCCCTTCATTGGACATGATCTAGGACCTCTGTTTTCTGTGTAAAAAGAGATAGAAGATATGGTCGATCATAGTGGAAATGAATTAGAATCCCCATGTGAAGAATTCAATTTTGACCCTACTTTATTAGACAAGTTTATTTTTAGAAACAAAGATAGAGTGTTAGCACGGGTCGTAGAATTAGGGGCCAAACTGCCCACTGAAAATGAAACAATCCCACCTGTGAATAACGCTACTGAGGAAGAATACCCCCTTATCAATATGGAGGATAATCTGACGCATGGACATGCTTCTACCTCTAACACAGGGAATGATATAGTGGTGGGGCATAGAATACCCTTTATCAAAGTGCCACGTAGAAACAAGACAGAACATGAGATGGGTGAAGAACCTCCACAATATGAGGAGGAAGAGCCTTTAGAAGAAGAAACCAAAGTTCAACAACATATTAGTAGCCTAAGCCAACAATTAGCTTTGATAACCTCCCATGTATAGAAGGAAGCAAGCAAAAATGTTCAAAAGTCAAAGCCTAAGGTTAAAATCAGGTGAACTCTATAGATAAAACCAAAGAGAAGAAGATACAGGATTATCGTCGCATATATATCCCTGCTTCTCCCACTAGAGAATGATTACTCGCACAAGAGGTATAGTATATGAAAGTGACACTCATGAGCCTACAAGAGAGTAATATAGGGAGCATTAGGAAATATCAATATGAAGAATTATGCCCCTATCCTTTTGACAATACAATGACCCTTCAACCCTTTCCTAAGAAATGTGATATGCCGAAATTTGACAAATATAAAGGGAAAGGAGATCCACGGGATCGTGTTAAAGATTTCTACATGGCATGTCAAGAGGTGTCTTAGAGTGACAATTATCTCATCAGAATTTTCCCCAAGAGTCTCGGAGGCCAAGCCTTGGAGTGGTTTACACGCTTACCATGAGGATAAATTTTCACCTGGCCAGAATTGGTAGAAAGTTTTGTGCGTCACTTCTCGTACAACATAGAGAATGATGTCACCATGGCATATTTATGTGGCACCAAACAACACCCTACTGAGACTTTCACTAGCTTCCTCCAATCGTGGAGAGGGATAGTTAGTCGTTTCCCTTGCACTTTCCCTGAAAAAAAGCTGGTTATTATTTTTGTCCCCAACCTCAACCTAGATATAGCTTTCCACCTCCAAATGTATTATGTTCACACTTTTGATGAGGTTATTGGAAAAGGGGTTCAAATAGACAAAGCTCTCATTGCCAAAGGCACCCTCAAAACCTAATCTAGAGACAATCAAAATTTCAAACCCACAGAAAATCCTAAGATCTTTAACAAAAACAAAAATGTCAATGGGGAGAAGGAATCACTGATTCTAAACGTGTTCAAATGGTCCAAACTGGTCAACCTTTTAAATTGACCAAGGGACCAATTCAACCTCCACCAAAGTGAAGAACGTTCACCTCTCTTAATGAACTTTTGTAAATTATACTAAAACGATTGGATGCGGCCCATATGATGACCTATCCTATAACGCTCCAAAACCTTCATGGTACACGGAGCGTGAATATTGTGAAATGCATCGTGTCAAAGGACATAAGGTAGACAAATGTCTAAGAATTCATCATTATATTCAGGACCTCATTGACAACGGGGAGATAGAGGTGGATAACCCAGGTAAAACAAAAACACCTAATGAGAAAATGGGGATATATAAAGAACCATTCCCCAACCATGATAAGTCAAAAAAGTCAAAGCGGGATCGGGGGGAGTCATCCCAAGGTTATAAAGCAGTGAATTACTTGTACACCAAAAGAGACAACAATCATTATGATTCACTTATTGGATGTATTCGCTCTCCTACTCACCATGTCAATACCATCCAAATCAAGGGAAAGGACTGCACTATCATAACAAGGTGTGCCCACCTTTTAATTCCAGAACCTTCTCCGTCGACCCCAAAAACTGGTAAATATAACCTTATAGAACAACTTGAGAAGACGTCTGCTAAGATTTCAATCTTAGATCTTCTTAATATATCCAATGTGCATAAGGGCATTCTATACCAAACTCTTCAGGGGTCAGGAGTGCCTTTAGAGGTTGATCCTACACACCTCCAAGCTGCAGTGGCAAACATCATACCAAATGAACATATTGCCTTCAACCATAGGGAGATCCCTACTGAGGATCTAACACATAATATTCCTTTATATATTTAGGTAGTTGTCACCCGTAGGAAGATCAAATGGGTGATTATGGGTAACAGATCTGGGTTGAACATTTGTACACTCAAGTTGGTTAAACAACTAGGACATACTGAGACAGATATTGAGTCTAATATCATCACTATCACCACATATGACAACGTGGAAAGGGAGTCAGCAGACATAATCACGCTACCTATGGAGGTGGCTCCCACTTGCCATCAAACAAAGTTTCATGTCCTAGACTTGGAACTTCCATATAATATGCTTCTAGCCTGACCATGGATTCATGCCATACAGGCCGTACCATCAACATTTCATTAATGCATTAAATTGAAGCATAAGGGACACACCATTACAATATAAGGATATTCATATCCCTTCACTCATTGTAGAGCTCTCAATAGCTTTACATGAAAGGGTACATACGCATGTCCCTCCACAAATATAGTTATCCCTCTCCAATCTGAGGCCATGGAATCCCGAGTGGATTCAGATTCTCTCAGTTCTTGTGCTCATGGTGCGTCTACTTCAACATCTCCATTTGATTCATGGGAGATGAAAATATTTGAATATGGTTGCGGGGAGTATAATGTATAACAAGCGCTCTTGGTTTCAGACCTCTCATTGTCACCCAAGACTAGAGGTCGACCCAACTACTGCTTCAGAAGACCTAGAAAGGAACACACTATTGAGTCATTCTTACCTAGAGGCTTGTTAGCTAAGGAAAAATTGCTTGATCCACCTACAACTTGGGTCCTAGAGGATACTCAGCCATCCTTTTATCAAACCCTGGAATATGAAAAATCTAGTAAAATGATGTACTCCATGGGCTATAAGGGCATAGGATGTGGTAGAAATGAACAAGGATAGAGGGAGCCATTGCCTCTGCCACATTTCAAACCAAAAAGTTATGGCATTGGGATTCTCCCTTATGGATCACACCCCAATGATCAAGATGCTACTGGTTCCGAACATGAGGATAGCTTTGACTATCTAGACAGTGATACGGATTCCCATTATAGCCAATATGAGGATTTGGCCTCCACAAACCTTTTCATGAACAACGTTGTCCTAACCATAACCCCCACGGAACCAACCCTTGACCTTGTATACCCTTCCCTTGTTGAATGGTACCAACAACGTCACATGTCGCTAGATTTATTTGAGAATGACGAAGCTATTGCAGAGTTCATGGGCATAAGGGATACAATTCCCATTGGGGATCACAAGAAGGGTTTCTTTATTAATTTAGATACATGCGCCTACTTTGGCGAGGAGGCTGAGCTTTGTAGTGTTAGGTTGTGGAGCCTGCTTTTATGTGTGAAAGTGTTGAAGATTGTAAACTAAGAGTATTGTACACTTTTCATGTATCCTCGCCAGGGTTTGGGGCCGGGTCAGGCCCCGAGCAGGGGTCCAAGGGCAACAACCCCTGGTAGCGGAAGTTCAGGGGCATAGCCCCCAAAAATATTTTTTTGGGGCCTTAAAACGTGCCCGATATATCGGGAAACGTGATTTTCTCATATGGGCAAGATTTTGACCCATAGGTTTATGGGACGGTTTTTGCCCATGGTTTTGATACCCATGGTTTTGTAAAACTGCTTAAGCAGTTGTCTATTTATATGGTTTTATGCATATGATAGAAGTATGAAAAACATTGCAGATGTGCTTTGAATTCGGGTGTGAATTCTATAGAGTTTGTTGAGCATAGCTCCAAACAGATCTGGGTATTGTATTAAGAGAGTGGTGGCTTGTAATAAAATTTGAGCAAATGATTCTTGGTGGACGTAGCCCAAATTGGGTGAACCACGTTAAATAATGTCTCTTTGTGTTGTGTTATTTTATTCTACACTTTTATTTGAGATCTGTAATATTTTCTGCATATTAGTTTCTATTGTTGCGATTCTGTGAGGGATTATTCCACATATTTTATCCCTTATTCCCTAACAATTGGTATCAGAGCCTGGTTTGGTTTGCTGAAGTGTTGAATCGCAGGGAAAGTTTTATCTTGAGTGGGAGCTATGACAAGATGATGGAAGATCTAGGGTTGATAAATTCAACGGGAAAAATTTCAGTCTTTGGAAGATGCAGATGGAAGATTACCTTTATCAGAAGGATCTTTATACTCTGCTGTCTGAGAAGGTGAACAAACCCTCGAGCATGACAGATGTGGAATGGGATTTGCTAGATAGGAAGGCACTTGGGACAATCCGACTGTGTCTTGCATCTTCGGTATTATTTAATGTTTCAAAGGAAAAGACTACAAAAGAACTGATGGATGCATTAGGGAAGTTTTATGAAAAACCCTCTGCCTCTACTAAGATATTTTTAATGAAAAATTTGTTTAATATGAAGATGTCTAAGAATGGTTCAGTAGCAAATCATCTAAATGATTTTAATATGGTTGTAAATATGCTAGCTTTGGTTACAATAGAATTTGATGAAGAAGTTAGGGCTTTATTAGTTCTGTGCTCTTTACCTGAGAGTTGGAATAGCCTGGTAATGGCGGTAAGCAACTCGGTTCCTGCTAACTCAAAGTTGAAGTTTGAGGATGTTGTAGGGGTGATTCTAAGCGAGGAAATGTGAAGAAAAATCTTTGGTGAATCTTCTACTTTAGGGAATGCTTTGACAGTGGAAACTAGAGGGAGACAGAAGAATAGAGGAAACCGTGGAAAATCAAAGGATCGGGCAAGGTCAAAATATAAAAGCAAGATAGTATGTTGGCACTGTGGAAAATCTGGGCATGCAAAGAAGGACTGTTGGGAGCTTCGGGACAAGAAGAAACAACAGGAAGAAAACAAGGAGGAAAATGTGGCAACGGGTAATGTATGTCAGGATGCTTTGATTCTTTCTTTGCACAATATTACTGAATCTTGGGTTTTAGATTCGAGGGCTTCTTTCCATGTTTTTCCACATAGGCATTATTTTGTTGATTATGTTCAAGGAGATTTTGGGCATGTTTTTCTTGGTGATGATGAGACTTGCAACATAGTTGGAAAAGGTTCTGTTTAGGTTAAGATGCAGAATGGGAATACTTGGCTATTGAAGGATGTCAGACATGTGCCTACATTAAGATGAAATTTGATATCGGCAGGGCAGTTGGGAAGTGATGGTTATACTGTGATATTTACAGCAGACTCTTGGAAGGTTACCAAGGGTGCTCTTGTGGTGGCAAGAGGTAAGAAGGTTGGAACCTTGTATTTAACCACTTATAACACTAATGTTTGTAATCTTGTGGCTTCAGAAGTAGATACAACATTGTGGCACTATAGGCTCGGTCATATGAGCCATAAGGGCATGGAGATCATAAAGAAGGATTTTCCTGGATATACAGAAATAGGTTTGGAGTTCTGTGAGGACTGCATATATGGGAAACAAAAGCGAGTAAGGTTTCTCAAGGTTGGACCTACAAATAAAGAGAGTAAGTTAGAGTTGGTGCATTCTGATGTGTGGGGGCCAGCTCAGGTATCATCTCTTGGGGGTTCAAGTTATTATGTTACTTTTATTGATGATGCAACAAGGAAAGTTTGGGTTTATTGTATTAGAAACAAATCTAATGTATTTGACACTTTTGTTAAATGGAAAGCCTTGGTAGAGAATGAAACAGGTCTTAAGCTAAAATGTCTCAGGTCAGATAATGGAGGGGAGTATTGCAACAATGAATTTGATGATTACTGTTATAAGAATGGAATCCATGCAGGAAAAAGATGGTTCCAAGAACTCTGCAGCAGAATGGGGTGTCAGAAAGGATGAACAGAACAATAATGGAATGTGCTAGGAGCATGAGGTTACATGCAGGACTGCCTCTTTCTTTTTGGGCAGAAGCGGTGAGCACAACTGTGTACTTGATAAACAGAGGACCCTCAAGTGCCTTGGATGGAGGCATACCTGAGGAGGCTTGGTATGGTAAGAAATTTGATTATTCATTTCTTAGAGTCTTTGGATGTGAGGTGTTTGTTCATATAGACAAGGATGATAGGACCAAGCTAGAGGCTAAATCAGAAAAATGTACTTTCATTGGTTATGGTGGTGATGACTTTGGATATAAATGTTGGAGTATTAAGGACAAGAAAATCATTCGATCTAGGGATGTGGTCTTTAATGAGAAAGTCATGTATAAGCAGCAGTTGTAGGAAAACAGGGAAGAATCCAAGAAAGAATATGCAGTGGTAGAGGATCTTCCGGATGGAAAAGTGACACATGAATCAGTTCAGGAACCTCCTCAATAAGAACCCCAAACTCCTATATTGAGGAGGTCTTCTAGGGTAAGAAGAGAACCTGAATGTTTTTCTCCTTCTCTTTATTATTTATTACTCACTGATAGTGGAGAGCCAGAGAGCTTTGATGAAGCAATGTAGGTAGATGCCAGGAAGAAGTGGGAGTAAGCCATGGATGAGGAGCATCAGGCTCTCATGGAGAACCAGACATGGGATTTGGTGAAGCTACCTGAAGGAAAAAGAGCATTACAGAACAAGTGGGTGTTCAGATTCAAAGAGGAAGAAGGAGGCAAGAAAAGATACAAGGCCTGGTTAGTGGTCAAGGGGTTTGCACAGAAAAAAGGTATAGATTTTGATGAGATTTTTTCTCCTGTAGTAAAAATGACTTCTATTAGAACTGTTCTTGGAATAGTTGCAGTAGAAGACTTGCACTTAGAACAACTTGATGTAAAGACTGCATTTCTCCATGGTGATTTGGAGGAGGAACTATATATGCAGCAACCAGAGGGCTATGAGGTCAAAGGTAAAGAGGAGATGGTGTGCAAACTGAAGAAGAGCTTGTATGGCTTGAAACAAGCTCCACGTCAATGGTATAAGAAATTTGATAGCTTCATGATGGAGCAAGGTTATATTAGATGTCATTCTGACCATTGCGTGTATACAAAGAAATTTGAGGATGGTAGTTATATTATCTTGTGTCTGTATGTGGATGACATGTTGGTTGCAGGTAAAAACATGCAGGAAATAAAAGTACTCAAGAAGCAGCTAAGTGAATCCTTTTCTATGAAGGATTTGGGGGACAGCCAAAAAAATCCTTGGTATGAGGATATCTCAGGATAGGAAGGAATGGAAGCTGACTTTATCTCAGGAAGAGTACATTAAGAAAGTCTTGGAGAGGTTTAATATGCAGGATGCTAAACCGGTTGGGACTCCTTTGGCAGGCCATTTCAAGTTATCAAAGGAGCAGTGTCCTAAGACAGAGTAGGAGAGAAACCAAATGTCCAAGGTACCTTACTCATCAGCAGTTGGAATTTTGATGTATGCCATGGTGTTTACCAGGCCTAATATTGCCTATGTAGTGGGAGTGGTGAGTAGATTTATGAGTGATCCAGGAAGAGATCACTGGCAGGCAGTAAAGTGGATCCTTCGGTATTTGAGAGGGACCATGGGGACAATTTTTTGCTATAGTGGATCAGACACCACTTTGTGTGGTTATGTAGATTCAGATATGGTTGGAGATGTAGACATCAGGAGGAGCATGACAGGTTATGTTTACACTGTAGGTGGGACAACAGTGAGCTGGATTTCATGACTACAGAAGCTGGTGGCTTTTTCAACCACAGAGGCTGAGTATGTTGCTGCCACAGAGGAAAGTAAAGAAATGATTTGGTTACAAAAATTTCTTGAGGAGTTGGGGCATAAGTAGGAGGAAGGAAAGCTTCATAGTGATAGTCAGAGTGTTATACACCTAGCTAAGAACTCTTGCTTTCCACTCTAGGACGAAGCATATACAGTTAAGGTACCATTTCATTAGGACAACTTTGGAGGAAGAGAAGTTGAAGCTGGAGAAGATTCATACCAGTCAGAATCCTGCAGACATGATGACCAAGGTGGTCACAAGGGAAAAAATGAAGTTGTGTTCAGCTTTGGTTGGTCTTCACGGAAACTAGGGAAGGGTAGAGAAGCTTGCTCAGAGGAAAACTATTCTCCATGTGGGAGATTGTTAGGTTGTGGAGCTTATTTCCATGTGTGAAAATGTTGAAGACTGTATATTAAGAGTACTTTACATGCTTTCCACAGTTGTCTTGCACTGAGGTTTGGGGCCGGGCCGAGCCTCGAGCAGGGGTTCAGGGGCATAGCTCCCATAGATTTTTCTTTGGCCTCGAAAAATATGCCTGATATACCTGGGAAACATGCTTTTCTCATATGGGCGGGATTTTTGATCCATAGGTTCATGGGATGGTTTTTGCCCATGGTTTTAATACCCAGGGTTTTGTAAAAATTCTAAAGGACTTTTCTACTTATGTGATTTTGTGCATATGGTAGAAGTTAATGAAAAACATTGTAGATGTGCTCTGAATTCAAGTGTGAATTCTGTAGAGTTTGTTAAGCATAGCTCTAAACAGAACATGGGTATTGTATTGAGAGAGCGGTTATTTGTAATAAAATTTGAGCAAGTGATTCTTGGTGGATGTAGCCCACATTGGGTGAACCATGTTGAATATTATCTCTTTGTGTTGTGTTATTTTATTCTACACTTTTATTTGAGATCTATAATATTTTCTGCATATTAGTTTCTAATATTGCAATTCTATGAGGGATTATTCCACATATTTTATCCATTATTCCCTAACATGTAGTCAACAAAACTTAAAGAAAAGTGAGGGAAAATTTTCCAACGTAAATCCTCAGAAAAAATCAAAGTCCAAGTCACATAATGAAAACCTCTTTGAGGCACTGGCTGACCAACAAATAAAAAAATCAAAGGATAAACAAAGTGACCATGCCAAGGATGAAAATCTCATGGAGACATCCTTGGATGAAGATCTCAACCTACCTCCTGATCCTACACGTATGGAGGACTTATCAAAATTACTATTTGAAGAAACCATTGATGTGAATATTGGTACAGAAGAAGATCCCAAGATAGTAAAATTGGAATCATCCCTCTCGGCTAGAGAACAAAAGACCTTCATTATGCTACTGTGAGAGTTTATAGATGTGTTCACTTGGTCTTATGAAGACATGTTTGGCTTAGATCCAACTTTGGTCATGCACAACCTAGTTGTGCACACAAACACTAAGCCTATCAAATAGAAACTCCTAAAGATGCACCCAAGAGTGGCCTTACTGGTTAAAGAAGAGCTAGAAAGATTGCTGGTGGTAGGATTCATCAGGCCTATTGATTATTTTGAATGGATATCAAACATTGTTCCTATTCAAAAAAAGTCTATCAGTATCTGAATCTGCATGGATTTTAGGGACATTAATAAGGATTGTCCTAAAGATGATTTTCCACTTCCAAATATTGACATGATTTTTGACTCAAGAGTAGGGTACGAAATGTTATCTCTCATGGATGGTTTTTTAGGATACAACCAAATCAAGATAGCTGAAGAAGACCAGCATAAAATAGCTTTTACAACTCCTTAGGGCACCTTCTGTTATCAAGTGATGTTTTTTGGTCTCAAAAATGTAGGAGCTACTTATCAATAGGCCATGACAGTAATTTTTCATGATATGATTCGTGATATCATGGAGGACTATGTGGATGACATCCTGGGAAAGTATAAAACAAGAGAGGATCACCCTGTCATTTTGCAGCATATATTTGAACACCTACGAGAATACAAAGTTAGGTTGAATCCAAATAAGTGTGTCTTTGGTGTGCTATCAGGAAAACTATTAGGCTTCATTGTATCAAGACAAGGTATTGAGGTAGACCCCATTAAAGTGTTTGCTATTACTGAAATGCCTCCACCTAAGAATATCAAGCAACTGCACATCTTACAAGATAAAATTCAATCCATTCACTAATTCATCTCCCATCTTGTAGATAAGTGTCACTCATTCACCTACTTGCTTAAAAATGATGTATCTTTCATCTGGATACTTGAGCAACAACAAGCCTTTGCTTTGCTTAAACAATACTTGGCTAATATGCCTGTCCTCATGCCACCAACTCCTGGAGAACTACTCTTGCTCTATATTTTCGCTACACAATTTTTATTCGAGTGCTGCTCAACCAATATGACCTTGGTCATAAGGAAAAAGTGGTGTATTATCTGAGTCACACCCTCATCTCCTATGAGCTCAATTATCCTCAAATTGAGAAAGCTTGATTGGCTGTTATTTTTACTTTTCAAAAACTTCACCATTACCTATTGAATACTAAAACAAAGCTAATATCCAAGGTTAACCCACTCAAGTATTTACTATCTAAACACGCCCTCACAGGTAGAATGGCTAATTGGATCATTCTACTCAATGAGTTTTACATAGAATTTGTACATCAGGAATTTTTTAAAGGAAAAGTACTTCCTGACCAGCTAGCGGAAGCACCTTTGCAAGGCACGGACCCTTTGAATCTAGATTTTCTAGATGCATCCTTGCTCTACATTAAAGAATCTATCGTGTGGCAGATACATTTTGATGTATCCTTTACATTTCACGGTTCAGGTGCAGGAGTAGTCCTTATTACTCCTTATGTTGATCCTATACCGTAGGATTTTCGCCTGGGCTTCCCTTGCACGAACAATATTGTGGAGTATGAGGAACTTATTGCAGGAATGAAGCTAGCTATCAACTAGAATACTCATCATGTCAAATTTATGGGTGATTCGTATTTAATTATCAAATAGGTTAATGATGAATATAAGGTCAAAGATGACAAGCTCATACCTTACAAAAAGCTAGTGCAAACTCTAAAGGAATAATTTATGCGCATTACATTTGAGAAAATCCCTAGAGCGCATAACAGATCGGTAGATTCCATGGTGATAGTGGGTACTATGCTTTGTATTCCACCAAGGAATAATGACATTCCATTCTTTGTAGAAAATCTATGCCAGCCCACGTATGACATGCCAGAATATTGCCTGGCTTGTGATGTTGTTGGTCCCAATTCCCCATGGTATGAACCCATCTTTACCTATCTTAAGGACAACATGTTCCCTCCCACTATCTCTTGTTCTAAAAAACAAATCCTGATTCACCAAATAGACCGTTACACCCTTTTAGGAGGTACACTTTATCGTCATGGCTATGATGGGAATCTGTTATGTTGTCTGGATATGATGGATTCAATCCAAGCAATCAAAGAAGTACACGAAGGGGTGTGTAGTGCACATACAAACGGAATGGTCTTAGCTAAGAAATTGTTAAGAGTAGGCTACTATTTTCCTACCATGGAAACCGATTGTTGCAATTATGTCAAGAAATGTGTACTTTTCCAAAAGTATGGAAACTTCATTCATGATCCATCGCAACCATTGCAACCTATCACTACCCCATGGTCATTCTCTAAGTGGGTACTTGAATTAATAGGAAAACTTACTCCTACCTCATCTGATTGTCATACACATATCATCATGGCTACGGAATACTTAAAAAAATAGGTGGAGGCTGTTGCTTTAACCTATCTAACAAGAGCCCAAATTTCTAAATTTATCATGAATCATCTCATTTGTTGATATGGCATTCCCGCAGCCATCATTACAGATAATGGGAATTCATTTAAGAACAAAACTATAAAAGGTCTTTGTCAACGGTTCCATATCAGGTTAAAATGGTCCACGTTAAATTACCCTCAAGGTAACAGACAGACTGAAGCCACAAACAAGACTTTGGTGAGGATAATGGAGAAGATGTTCAACAAAATAGGTTTATATTGGCACATGCAAATCCATCCAGCCCTCTAGGCTTACAAAACCTCCATTCGCACTAGATTACGGGTGTGACACCATATTCACTAGTGTTCAGGATAGAATCTATCATCCCCTTAGAGATCGAACTTCCGTCCCTGAGAATTTCTCTTCAGAACTATCTAGATAAGGATGAGGATTATCATATGGCAAGACTGGCTAAATTAGAGCTCCTAGATGAGAGGCACATTTGCACTCTTAAACACCTAGAAGTGTATCAACACTGAGTCTCCAGAAACTACAATAAGAGAATCATCCCTCGTCAGTTTGAGGTTGGTGATTTAGTAATGAAGGAGAACCAGTTCAACATCAAAGCGGAATGAGAAAAGAAAGGGAAGTTTGAAGCACATTGGTTGGGACCCTATATTATAGTCACCTAGTATGGCATAGGGGCATACAAAATTGCTCACCCCAATGGTGATGAGCTCTCAGAGCCCATGAATGCCATGCATCTTAAGCGGTTCTATGCTTAAACATGTCGTAGGAATTTCAAAAAAAACATGGTACAACAATCAAAAATACCAAAACAAACATTAAAAGGAGAAAAATAAAAAGAGAAAATAGGTCGTCCAAAAGTGAAAACCATGTAATTGTGGCAATTTGGATAAATTCTTGGGTGAAAACCGGTTTCCAACACCTTGGGAGGATTCATTGTTCATAAGCATCTTGCATCTGGAGGATGGTTTTCCTTAGCCTGGCCCTAGTTCTGCATTCAAGATTACTTGCGAGCTCGGTCCTGTCAGGCCTTGATCTGGCTTTGTCTTCTTTTATTCATCTGTTAGGGGCATGGTATTTCACTATTACCCATCTTATGTTGATGGCAATTCAACGACTTCACTTTCTTGTTCATAATCGTGTGGCTTTTGCCATTGTATATTCCCTGTCTAACGCTGGGGGCATCCACACTTTCTTGGTTACCTATGCATAACTCTGGAAAACTGTTAGAACACAATAAAAAACAATAGAAAATTGTTACACAAAAAGAACCAAAAATAATAGAAAATTGTTTCACAAAAACGCAAAAACAATAGAAAATTGTTTCATAAAAATCTAAACAATAGAAAATTGTTTCAAAACACCAAAAACAATAGAACATGGTTGCATAATAGTAAATCTTACAAAAACATTTACTTACGTTTTCTTGTATTGTTTTGTTTCTTGCTTTGCTTGTTGCTTGTATAGTTGTTTTGTGTTTCTAATTTTTGGGTTGTTTATTGCTTGGGCATGCTTTGCTAGGATTCATTGCTTCTTGCTTAGATTAGATTTATTCTTGCTTGTGCATATGGATCATGGTGTATTGTGTTAATTCATTGTGTTCTTTCTTAGCATTTAGGTTTGTTTTTTCATGCTAGTGAATCTTGGTGCATTATTATGTTATTTCATTAAATTCTTTTTAGCATTTGATTGTGTTTATTGCGTGTGCATTGTTTTGTTATCACAACATCACATTACCATCATTATCATCACATCTAGCATTATCTATATATCATATATCAAGAAAAAGCTAAGTATACATGATACATGAATGCTAAGCTAATCATCAGATATCGTATCATCAAATGGGGGCAAGAGGGATCACAAATATCAAAATCTATCCCCCCTCGTAACCTTATCATCATATCATCCTATCCATATACATCTACAGTAACACATGAGAAATGCATTTGATATCATCCAAGAATCTATCATCTAACATCTACAACACATGTATACATCAAACATCGTGATCAGATACATGCAAGTACAAAATCAGACAACATCAAAACACATCCATAAGTGCTGAATCAAAACACGCAATATGCAATGCGATTCAACATAGAGTAATTTCTGTTAAAGCTTATTTTACATCATAGAATTATGCCCACTTGTGTCACATGCATCAGGACACAAAACAATAAAGTACATCATCTCATAAACATGTGTATCTGAGCCCAAAAAGTAATCCTCTATATACATGTGTGTCATATACATCTATATCAACAAAAATAGATATACATCGGTACACTATATAAAAAATTCCGTCAGCTGAGGCGTACAAAGATGATATATAAAAAATAACCACATATTTATACAAGTATAAACTATCCAGATCGGTACTCAAAATAAACTGGTATACCACTGTATTACCCTAACGTAAGTATACCACATATTTATACAAGTATAAACTATCCAGATCAGTATTATCTCTCCTAGCTAGGGACTGTTGTAACTACTATTATATTGTGGCTATCTATGCCACTTGCTGGGAGGTTGTTTGTGCCTTAGGGATTGGTCCCTGAGGTGCTTTGGAGGACTAGCCCTACTTTAGGACCCTTGCTCTAGCTGGCTGAATTGGTGCCTGCACTGGGCCCTATAGTATCCTATCCTTGTACCCTACTGCCTATGCGGTACCCATACCCATGAGGAATGCCATCAAAAGGATCCTCTACATCCATCCCCACTGCTCTCACTCTATGCTCTGAACAATGCCATATCTCTATAGGTGGACAAGCACCTGCTACCCAGGCCTCCTCTGGAATGGTGAGACGTCGAGGTAATATAGTTGTATACCAAGCTGTGTACTTCATTGTGGTCCCTGGATCCTACACCTATCATGCTGGGTCCCATGCCTAGGGAACCACCTATGTAAAACTCACTCAAGCTTGGGCCACCGGTATGTGAGGCCCCATAGTTTGCCTCTTTGAATCTCTACGTGCATACCAAATGTCTGGCTATGGGACCCACTCCACTCTGCCAAGATGCCACTGTCACTTCTCAACTCGATATAACTCTATAATGTAGTTGTTACTGCCAAAGATATAGTGCTCTACTGAGCACACGCAGAGCTCTGTGGCATCATTTGGCCACTAGAAATGTCTGTATGGCTGCCAGATAATATCTATCCCTGGCAGCTCGTCAAACTCTCGCCTATATCTGAATAGGCTACTAAGGTGGCCATGTATATCACCACCTGATGCTACCCATGCCATGTATGATGGCTCCTCTAGGTCTCGGACACGTAAAGTGCCCACGGGGCATCCGATAGCAATATGGTCCCATGACCAGATTTGAAGTAACGAAGTTGAACCCATGGTCTTCTAACCGTGGTATGTAATCAAATGTAAGTCCCAATACAAGTGGGCCAAAATGCACTATCCCTAGCAGTATCTCTCGCTATTGAAGATGCCATTAACTAAAGGTAAAAATCCTCTAGGGAAAAACATCCCTATCTTATCAATGAGTAAAAACCCACTGATAAGAGATATAATATAAAGAGGCCCCCGATTCAATGTGGGGTCAGAGATGCACTCATGCAGGACTACAGTCATCCCGTCATGTGGAATATCCTATATAGCAAAAGGTCACTGCAGGCTGCTCTAATCAGTCCTGCATCTATGTTGTACTCAATCAAGGTGCCTATGATCGGCACACGGAGGATCCACCATACATCCTCGAGAGTCACAGTCATCTCCCCTGTGGGTAATCTGAAACACTGACTCTCGATATGCCATTGCTTGACTAGTGTAGTCAGTAAGCCATGATCCAACATAATAGAAGGCATCCGAGACATGGGGCCTAGCCCCAACACCTTGAGAAGTATCGTCATGGCTCACCGGTCGCGTAGGTGCATACTCCCCTCTATCTCTGCTATCTGTGTGTGCCACTCCCGCATCTGTAAAACTTGTAATCATCTCTATAAAATATCAAATCACTCATCAGTTACTAACATTTCTTCTAAAAAACTATCTAACATTTTAGGGTTAACCCAAAAAACCTAAACATTCTTCTAAGTGTCATCTTTTTGAAATTTTCTTATCTTTTCTACCCAATTTGAGGCACCTGCGCCTCCTTTTGGGTCTGTGCATGTGCTTGCATCTGTCTTTTGGCACTTGCACCATATTTCAGGTGCCTTTGCCCTCTTTTTGGCATGTATGCCACACAATTGGTGACTGTGCTTGCGTGCATGTACCCATGGGTGTATGTGCGCCCCCTTTTGTGTGTGCACCATGTTTTTGGCATGTGCACCTCTTTTTGCGATATGTGCGCGTGCGCGCATATAGGATTGTGTGTACTCATGTGCATAAGTGTGTGCACTTTGTGCCTGTGCATGCACTCATGTGTTTGTAGTGCATGCACCCCCAAAGGGATGATTGCACCCTCAACTCGACACCTGCACCTACATTTATAGAATTAATGACTGAAATTAATGTGTAAAGGTTCAATACTCACGAAGGGGTTGTCGTCTTCATGCTGCTGGTACCCTTAAACTTCGTCTGCACGCCTCACTGGGTCTCGTGCGATCACCATTGTCCTTGTAACTATCAGAGCCTCACAGTAAAGATTCTAAACAGCTCGGTTAAAATGAATTGGTCGTGATGTTTTTTCCCCTGCGGGTGGGGTATATTAACCCATTTTTCACTATCTCGAGGGCCTGGAGGCCCGTTTTGATCACCGTTTTCTTCTCTATTCACCGTGGAATAATTATTTTTATTAAATAATTATTTTTCTCTTATTTTTCACCGTATTAGGACATTTTTCGTTGGCTGATACCCCCTTCTTCTCCCTCGAACAATTTTATTGCTCCTTGGTGATTTTTCTTCATTTCCACACTTTGAAAAATAATTATTTTCAAAATAATTATTATTTTTATTCATTTTTTCACTAAACACGGACATTATTTGTCACTTATTTCTTCTTTCTTCTACCTAGGGAACTTTCTATTGCCACTAGGCCCTTCATTCTCTTTCTTCTATTTTCTTCTACTGTTCACCACAATTTGGAAAACAGGAAAATACAAAACAGTATATATGTCAAAAAAAAATAGGGAAATTTTTTTCACAAAATCCTACAAAGTAAAAAAAAACTTACAAAAATGGTTACTTGTTTATCATGGCTGAAACTTGTGTCTTGCACATGGTGTTTTCTCCATATCCTCCTGGTTTGTCTCACATCTTCCCCGATTAATACGACTCGTGGATCACCGGATTCCCAACCATTCACGAAGCTAGTTGCTCACTTCGTCTGTACTCTTGGGCACGTTTTTTACCTGGTGTTGTTTCGTTGTGCACATGGCTTTTATTGGACCATGTGTCCATTATCATTCTCCCTTCCATGTATCCTTTCTTAGGGCATCATTTTTAACCCTTGTCATCAATTAAAAACTTATGGATCTCTTCACCACTGATAACAAAATATTTGTACAATTGTCTTGACCGTTGTTGGGTTGGGTATGTGCATTCATACTTGTTTTCCCTGTTAGATGATCTTGTTTCCTTCTCGTATTGCATTGCATTGTTGTATGTTGCGTAGAGTTGGTATTTTCAGCAATGGCCAATTATTCGTAGTATGGCATTTCATGTCATTCTACCTTTTTCGTATGCTTATATTTTTAATAAACACCAATGACGTAGCTCATATCGTGATATGATGATGTCAAAATTATTATAATACACCGCAACTAGAAGCTAAGCTCTTTTCTCCCCTACTCCATACTTCTTCTGCATCATCTTCTTCTCACCCCTAATATTCTCTCTCACTGGGGAATCCTACCCCTTCCCATTCTTCTTTCTATCTCTCATCTTTTTTGATCGTCGATCGGCTTCTTTCATCGCCCCATTGACACTCATGGGGGCATCTCTCCCTCCTATTATTTTTTCTTCTATCCCTTCAAAATTTTCTTCTGTCTACTATCTTTGAAGTGACGTCACTAACGCCACCCCAAAGAGGGGCAAATGTAGACACCCATAATTACACCCAAGCAATTTAAATACTTAAATTGTGCTAATTATCCCATTTCTCACAAATTGATGAGATATCATCAAAAGTGCTCATATTCCCTCTTATTATCATTAATTAATTACAATACGCTAAATAATTAAGTCACCTATCTAACTAATAACCTAATTAAGAACCTTTCGTTAATTATTTACCCCTTCTATCTAGACTAATTAATTATTATTAATTAATTAGGCTTTCACTTCATTTAACTAATAAATCAATATTTAGTTGATTTAATCCCCTTCTAATAGTCTAAATCATACTAATATTCCTCTAAATAGCTTTTATAAGGTTACATCTACCTATTAGTTAATCACTTTTGATTAAATTAAACACCCCCCCAACTCCCATGACTTGCTAAGCATAAATTAAACCCTTTTAAAGTAAGGTTACCTTTAATAAAGCAACCTTATCCACTTCTAATCGTGTTTTATCTTTATCCCACATGGAAAGGGATGAAGTGTTTCCTTTATCCATTGGGCTATATAAGGATCCCTCCTTCTATCTTTATACCTACACCTAAATTTCTTAAGAGAGCAGATGCAAAGCATATAACAAAGATACTAAGAGCTTGCATTTTTTCTTCTTGAGAGTTCACCATTGTTAAGAGCTAATCTTCATATTCTTGCATTCCTTAAAGATCAAGCAAGCAATTTTTGATTGCCATTGGAGCTAAATAGGTCCATGCATTTTGTTGGTAATCTAGGAGAGTAGAGATGTTAAAATAACATGCATAGTTTTGATCTCATGTATTCAAAGTTATAACTTTAGTTTAGATCTTGCTTAGTTCTCTATCTTGATGATATATATACTTAATTACTTATCCAAAATCAGGGGCAAAGAACTAAGAATTATCTACTATCAACTAAGCTTGCATCAAGGCATAAGAGCATTTCAAGGGCAAACATCTAGCACATCCATATAAGGGATAAGGGCTACAACACTTTGCATAGGAGGGGAAGTTCATTCTATTTCATCTCACACATTTGCATAGTTGGAGCTATCTAGATCTAGCCCAGTATCATAGTGTAACTTGCACAAGGGAAACTTAGGGTATCATTACATGCATATACACACAAAACTACATGGATTCTGAGATGTAGTACAACACTTAGTCGTAATATCAATGTTTGGGTGACCACTGAGGTCAGTCCAATTCCCCATTCTACATCTTATTTATTAGGTTTGATGTGGTTTGTGGGCATGTATAACTAGCTATCTATTTTGTAGGTTACAAATACAATCAGTGACATTGGAGAAAAACCAGAGTGACAAAATAGGATCAACAACAAAGTTTTTCCAACCTAGAAAGGATCAGAACCTAAGCACTTGAGTGGACACTAATGCCTAGATCAATCACTAGCACCGGGGTGCTCCTGTCCTCCCATAAGTTCTTATGTCCTGCACATTTCTAAGTTCTAGAACCTTTAGTGAGTCTTGACGACACTGCTTCCGGTATGATTCAATAGTTTCCCTAACTAGATCATCTCTAGATTATATGTAATTAACTAAGTCATCCTCTCTCTTTCTCTTTCTTAGGGTTTCATATCTTTGCTTGATTGTTGCTCGTCCATTACTCTATATTATCACTTGTATATCAATAGTTACATCAGTTACTCTAAATAAAGGTTTAATTCAATTTAGATTAAATCATTTGGTGAACCCATTTTCTCAAACCCAACCTTTCTTCTAGGAATTCTTCTAATTTTTCTTCCATGGTTGAGACTTATGAACCCTTTAATGACGAAGATCTTCATGATCTCCAAGCTCATATTTTCGAACATCCCTAAGACTTGGATTTCTTATTATTCATTACTTGTGAGGAAGCCACAAGTTTAGCTGAGATCAACCCTCTAGTCTTTAATAATACTTCCCTTCCTATTGTGACAAATCCTCATAACTCTGCCACCACTCTTCCACCTATATCTACTATCCTTTTTTATATGCTTACTCCTACAAATCACTTTACCCTCCCTATTACTTCTCACACACAATATGTCTCCTCTTTAGGAACTCAAGACCTAGCTTCTGTATATCATGATTTGCAATCCCAAATTCACCAATTACAGTACACTACTTCACATTCATCTCTATATCTAGATTCATCACTCCTTCATAGCCCTTTCATACCCTTCATATCCTTTTATTCACTACCTCCTAACTTCATTGTACTAAAGCTTCCCACCTTCAATGGCCATGACGACCCTCAAGAGCACCTTTGATCCTTTCATGTGGAATATCTTTACTATGTGGATGACCTTATGTTATTGGATAAATTATTCCCTCGAAGATTACATGATTACGCTATGCATTGGTTCTATGATCTACATGTTCATTCAATAACCTCTTTCAAATACTTAGACGATGCTTTTCTTTTTCATTTTTCTATCAGTATCAATTCTAAGATATCCTATGTATAATTATCTTAAATCAAACAAAGATCCAATTCATGAGCGTCTTACAAACTATGTCTTACGCTATAAGAACAATCTTTGCTAATATGACCAATGTTCTAGCTGATTCAGAATTACAAGATCTCTTTATTCACATGATTTTACATCTACTTTAGGAGAGTGTCATCTTCGATACTTCTCCATCCTTTGATCACTTATGCCATACACTCAAGTTGCATGAAAGAAAGCTTCTATTTATGGGAAAATTGAATTATTTTGATACTTCTTCATCCTCATCCTCTAACAGGTTTCAAATTAAATCCACCTTCAAGCCATTTGCTAAGCCTACTGAAGCTACGACCACTGTCAACATTTTTTCTACACCTACAATGCTTCAATTGTAATCCATGAGGCACAATTTTACTAAACTACCTTACGTACCTTGGTTCATATTACCGCAACTCATCAAAATTAATCTCATTGCTCTTCATCCACCACTCAATCTTGATCCCTATAACCCACATGGTTGTAATTATGATGAAAATCTACACTGTGAATATCACCAATGCAATGTGCATTCTATTGATCATTGATTTAAGCTTAAACATCTCATTGACAATAATGCGATCAATCTCCCTGAGCCATCTACTACTAAATTAGTCAACGACAATCAAATTAAAATCTTCATTGAAGTGTTACTAAAGCATAACAAGAAAGCTAGTGATTCTTCTGCGAACCATGCATATCATTTAGTGCCTCATCCTTCATTGGGGCCTCTTAATTTCCTCATTTCTACTATTGACATGCCTTTGCTAGTTATCACATTTTCAGATCATGATTATCATGCTAAATTTTCCTCTGATTCGTTGCATATTAATGCTTCCATCAGAACTTATATAGTCAACAATACTTAGGTCTATCCGTGGGCCCTTTCTAATACATGATATGTAGCACTCTTATTAGATATCAACAGTCTAACTTCCATAATCACATTTTTAGTTCCTAATTGTTATGGTTGTGTCATGTTTCCCATTATGTTTAGGTCTCTTACCATGTTTATACCATTCCTCGTTACATCCAAAATCAAAATTTGTGACATGGTCTTAGGTCTTCCTTGGTTCTGTGCTACCTAGGCTATCCCTTCCATACATCAATTATGTCTCATGTCCATCCATAACAATCAAGTTGTGACTATCAAAGGTATTAAACCACCTACACCATTACCTCGCCCCACTCTTACCTCTATCTTTGCACCAGTCGTGGCATCTAGGTCTCCTTCGCCTCTCAATTCTAAATCTATTTCCGCACCTAGTTATCTTATTCGCACATGACCTATATCATGAACATGTCATCCTCACCAATCCATTAGTCCAGCTCATGGGCCTAAGTCCCATACTTGGGAAACCCATTCCTATAGGTGTTCTCCACCTCCTTTACCACATTGATCTCATTCACATTCACATAGTTACTCTCCTACACCATCAATATTAGACTATGCTCACATGCCTTTGTCTCCTCAGATATTAGGTGGGGGGGCCTTGCTCATCACTATCTATAAACACCTAAAATCAACACCACTAATTTCCTTATCTGCGTACACCAATCCCTCAATGATATCAAATTAAATAAGTCACTTAACTCCATACCACATACATTATTTAATCTATTAAACCATTATCCTAGATAAAACTCTCTGCCATAATATTTACTCAGTGTAAATATTGTTCTACACCCATTAAAACCTTTCTACAGCTGTAAAATCCTATTTTTCCCATTCTAAACCACTTAACCACTTTAAATATAATTAATTCTATTTTATTCACACATCCCAACCTCTACATCTCATCCATAACCTCCCCTTAACCATTTAACCTCTTCTTTGACCCGAAATCCATGTTTGGAAGTGGTTTCAACCACTTCCCAAATGTTTTCCCGTAAAAGGTGGATCACCGATGGTCTTAACCAATCACTAGAAATTATAAATAGGAGTTTTTCCTCCTCTCTCAGGGATCTTCAAAATTCCTGTTCTCATGCCTACAATTTATTTTCAACTTCTCAGTAAATTTAGGTTATTTTAGAGATCATCAAGAGCCCGTATTAACCTCCAACAACTATCACACATCATTTTGATAGTATTATTCATTAATCAACCCCCAGGAAGATCAATAGTAACAAATTAATTTCAATCAACTCCATTCAACAATTTGAGGCATCATTTATCTCATTTTCCACACTGTTGGTTGAAAATTTTGAATCTTATTGCAAGAAATAATTTTGGGGACAAAATTCCCTCCTCTTTATTGGGAGAGGTTCCCTTATTCACCAAAAGAAAGAAAGAACATATTTATTTACAAATATACAAACTACTGATATCTGAATGAGGATCTTGATGTACTAAATGTATTCATATTTAATAATTAACAATACAAAAGAAAAGGATGTAGAATAATAAATGATCTTGGGAATGGAGATGGGAGCACTTTTAGATATATAGATTACAGAGTAATATCCTATTTATGCATGCATGAGATTTCAAGAACACGTGAATATATATATATATATATATATATATATATATATATATATATATATATATATATATATATATATATATATATATATATATATATATATATATGCAATAGACACAAAGTTCAAAGCATAACATCAACTGAGTGAACACAAAGTTTCATATCTAAATATATGAAATCCACATTCATGAGGTAGAGAGTAGAAATGGAAGAATACAAAAAAATATGTGAAAGAACTTCATTTGTATTGATTCTTAGTGGTTTTGTACTTTTACATTCCAAAACATCAAGATCCAACAACCCTCCAAATGGAAGATGAGTTCATTTAAAGTTTCTTGGGAAGTTACAAAAATAAGTCTCTTCGGTTTCCTTTATTTTAATTAAGCATTAATAATTTAATCAAAAGTATCATCTCTTAAGTTGGTTCTAATTACAAATTACATCATTACAATAATGCCAACTTTGAAATATAGGAGAAAGTAAAAGAAAGGTTCATGCACTAGTCAAGGGAACATTCAAAGAGGATGTCCCCATAGTCTTCATCTCGAGTATTTGATTTCTGAACTTGACCAATGCTCTAGTAATCTCCATGCCTCAGGGAATAGTAGTATTTGCAGCAACATTTGTCCAGTTGTTTAGGAAACCTTCCATCTCTTCCTAGAAGTCTAAAATTTGTGAGAAACCTTTGTTTTCCTCAATGAGTGCAGCTTGTAATGCACCGACTTCTTTCATATTTTCTTTGGTGATACTATCAACTTTAAATAATTCTTCCTTGATAAGTGTTTTTAACTCTTCCTTGATGTTCTACATTGTGTTTCTCCCAACAAAGTATTCTATAAGGAACTGAAAATGAAGATCTCGAAAGCCATCCAACGTACAAGTTTTTAAGGCCTACCCCTTTTGAAATGAGTTCAACAATGTCTTCCTCTAGAACACTTATCTTCCAATCTACACTATACACCCATTTCTTGGACAAATTATTCTTTGTGTCATCAAATATTCCAATGGTAATGAGAATTTTTTCATCGTTAGTACACATCTTTCTTAGATCATGTATGCACTCTTTACACAATTTGAGTTCTTTCTCAAGGCTTACAGTGGTTTAGGTGAGATTCTACTAGACTGAACAAGTGTTATCATAGGCTTTGCATGCTTCTACTATGAAACGTAAGCCAAATATTAACATATAATCCACCATAGCTTTTGTTGCTTTTTCCATAAGAGGCATGTTTGTGAATGTCCTTGATGCTCTATACCTCTTCATTGGTTAGTACAACAAGAGGTGGCATTGAAGTGAGAGGAGCTGGGTCTAAAACCTTGTCACTAGCCAACAGGGATCTAATGAAGTTAGATAGGATTTACACATGTTCTTCCAACTAATCATGTGTTTTCTTACCTTTCTCCACCCTTTCTATTACCTTTGACACAGTTTCCTTTGGGTTGTGGACCTCACTTTTAGGAGTGGACTCTCCCAATGATATCCTTATCAATTTCAAGTCGTTCAAAGCTAAATATTTCTCATCTTTCTTAGTCCTAGGTTTGGAAATCTCTAAAAATTTCTATCCTTTAGAATCAGACACTAACCTATATGTGGTTTTGGCCTTCTTGGAAGATGAGGCAGGAGTTCTGCCTAATAAGGAAGTTATAACATCAAACTTGGGAGCAATTATCTGGAATGAGGACTTTGTTTTAGTTCTATCAATGAATGGCTACACATAAGTAAAAGTGGTACTAGAAGGAGGAGGAGCAAGAGGACCTAATGCTAGAGTACTCATTGAACCCAGGGTTTGTGCAGCTGACACTTCCAATATAGATGTTCCAATGCTAGAAACAAACATCTTCTTGGCAAGAGTCTCTGGAGTGTTTTTTATTTTATCCTTTGATTTCACACTCTTTTGTTTATCTTCCACCTCATCTTCCTTTCCAGTGCTTCCCCTTCTTGATTAGTTTCTTCCTCTTCTCCTTTACCTTCTGATTCTTTCTCTCCCTTTGAAAGATCAATTATTTGTTCAACTACCATGGCTGCCTCTATTTTCTTGGGAGAAAGGGGTTGAGTGTCTTCTTATTCAATTAATTCTTCATCCTTCTCATCCTTTTTAGACTTTACTTTCTTGGTATACACCAAAGTTGAAGATTCAAGAGGAGAAGGATCTGATTGAGTGTGTGATTTAGATGTTGAGGCAAGAACTTCTTTGTGGGATGTATAAAATTCTTGGGAAGGACACCACAATCTTTCCACTTTATACATTTTCATTTTTATATAAAACCAAACCTTGCTTCTGACCAAGACTAGGTTGATGATTTCTTTCAAATTATCCTTTTCCTTCTTGAACCAGTCAATGGTGTCAAGAGGAGTGTGCCTTATAGTCTTCTTATATTAAATAGATTGTGGGTCTTCATCATCATCCTGCAAGTCCTATGGTGCTTTGTAAATGCCAAAGTCTTTGATTTGTTGCAAAGAGAGCTGGCCATAGTACCTTCTTCTTGCCTTGTAATCATCTGAGAAATCTACCCAATAATATTCTACATCAAGGAGGTGATAAAAGGACATTCTTACATTATTGGCGATAAAGCCCTTGAGATCAAAGCAAGTTATTTTATGAAAAGAAATCAAAATTGAAAGCAAAAACCATCGTTTCAACATTCTTGAGCATCCAGAGGTAGTATTGTAGGTATAATTACCCAAAGTGATTAGGAATTGAACACCCAGTTATCTTCTTGTCTTTGTAGGCTTCTGTGCAACTTATCTAGGTGTCCTAAAAATCTCTATTAGAGCAATTTTGATCACTACAAAACATTGGGAGCTTAAAGGGTGCCCCTTCAAAAAATGCTAACCTGATATAGGAGAAATTCCTGCACTGAATGTAGTAGCTACCATAGGTGGAAATCAATTACTTGGATTCATCAGAAAATCATTTAGTTGTATTGCCCTCTAGAAGATTTACAATGTACATAGTGAAGGTGTTATTAACTCTCCTAAAATGGTGATTACTGTTCTTCAAAGTTAATTATGAGTAGTACTCATATATTGAGGGCATTCTTTTTATTTTCTTCTAGGGAGAGACAACCATTCTTTATGTGCCCCAATAGTATGCATCAAATAGGAGGTCATGTAGATAACATTCGTCTTCTAAACATTAGCCAATTACTCACTCAGATTGTTACAACTGATTTCTCCCCAATTCAAATTATGTTTCCTTTCACATATGATATATATGTATGGGCACATCCAAAAGTGGAACTCATTTATTGTAGGAATCCCCATTATCCTAGCCAAAAGAGTGATGATGTCAGAAAGTTATCTTCCTTGAAATCACTTCTTTACAAAGCTTTAGGCAACCTAGAAGCTCCTTTCTTTGGGACCTTGAACCAAGACTTAGCCACCATGTATTTGTATTTTTCAGGTTTTTGATCAAACAACTGTTAGGCTTGTGCCATAGTGAGAAAATTTGAATATTCAAACACTGGAATCCCAAGGGCAGCATTAATACATCCCACGTATAGTTTGGAAATCACTTAGCCCTGGGGGTCTGTGATTTCTTTTGTTTCAAGGATTAAAATGGGAACCACAAGCCATAACTCTATCTATAAATTGGACTGAGATAAGGAATCCTACTAGCAGTATGCTATCCCACAATCCTTGATAAACTGAGTCAAAAGCAAAAGGATTAACATCATTAGTTCGTGCCCATAATTCATTAAAATTCAAATGTTGCACATCAATGTCCCTTATGTTGGGTATGGAGGTCTCGAGAGAGGAGAGATGCTCATGACCCTTGAAATGAATCTTCATTATGGAAAAAGGGGGTTGAGAAACAATGATTTGGAGGGGAGAAGTGATTGCATTCTGAGAATAGACAATGTGGTAGGGCATGAGACCAAATTAACTTGGAAATCTCACAACAAACTATGAATACTCAAATTTTGATCACTTAGATGGATGGATGACCTTCCCAGGGACATAGACATGCACTTTGAATTTTTGTAAAATGGCTAAGGCAAGCTTGTGCTATGGCTAGAAATGATTTGGAATGGAATGCACAAAGCTTAGACTATGATTACAATGGTGATAATGACTAACTCTCCCCATTTTATATTATCCCGTTTGGAGAAATTTGGTGGAGGGTATTAATGAAGGCATTAATGGTTCATGCGGGAAACATAGTGGCACTTGGAATACCAAATGCTAAAAAAATCATTTATATAGGTGCAAATATGATAGAGGAATGAAGCACAAGAGGCCCAAAATTATATGTGGAATGCTTGGGAAACAAAGGGCCGAAGTTTCCGCAACATAGACAGACAATGGATTTAATGTGGAAATTGTGGGTTTGCGGGGAACATAAGGACCCAGACCGCACTTGGGACATTCTGAGATAAAATAAGTCTGAAAACTTCACACTATGCTGGCTTGTAATGGAAAGAGGGTAAGTCAGGCGAAGGATACACAAATGTTCCATGGGACACAGGGACACAAGTTCTCCATCGGCCCAAAAATTCGTGACTTGAAGGGGTCTTAGACAAATTTGAGTAATAGGTTGTGGGTCGGTAAGGCTTGTGGGGATGCATGGATGCAAGGAACCAGTGGTTAGAAAGCACAAGATCCGCAAGTTCCTAAAAAATATGATACTCTGCAAATAAAAGAAGACCAGTTTTTTGTGGGACAAACGGGAAATCAGGCGAACAAGGAGCTCGAAGGGCCTTAAAGACACATGCGGGACACCAAAACCCTAAACACCCGCAATACAAGGTAAAGGTCCCAAAACTCAAAAGTTTGAAAATTTACTAACTGTTGAGAATTTATTTTTCTTTTAAACTTCACAAAGGAAAATAAAGACCTTAAAAAGGAATAACTTTCCCATTTTTTTTAAAATTTGGTAAAAATATACAATTTTTTGGGCAAGTGAAAGTACACACCTAAAGGTATTCCTCTATTTTGTGTTATCATTTACCATTCATATAAGCATAAAAATAATCAAAATTATCATTTCAGAGCCTTGTTTATCATTTTTAGCAAAGTTATCCTTTTAACAATAATTGCTAGTGATTACCTAAATGGCTAGCAATCTGCATGAATCATCGGTGATCGCTTCAAATTAATTCCTTTTATTAGTTTATCGTCGCTTTTTATCAACCTATGTACATTTAACTTGTTTCTTGTGAGCATGGCTTCACGTTAGATTGTAGTTCTGGGCCCTTATCATCCAGTCACAAGCATTTACGACCTCCCTATAGTTTAGCATCCCTTCTTTTGGGAACAATACAACACCCTACATGAGTTGACATTGTCTGCAATCCAATTTTTTGTCGACATAGAGGGCATCGAAGACCAAATCGAATTCCTCCACTATATTCAACAAGAGATTGAGGAATTTTTGGTATGATTACTTTGAGTATGTTCAGATCGCATCCAACCTTACTTAGGCTACCTTTGAAGCTATATAGGACCTACCCTTCAACCTTGAGTTATTGTCTATTATCTATATATCTTTTTCATCCTTTTCTTTCTATCATTTTTATCAATCTACTTAATTGTCTATAAGCGAGCTGACATCCTCCAAGGAAGTCTCTCTAGATTCTTGGAATCGGCCTTTACTGACTAGCTCATCTATCCATTTATCTAATTCTATCTTATTTAGTTGTCTTTGACTTGTAGGTTCCTTCATCGGCACATGAAGAAGGAGCTCTCATTCATCAAGCATCAACATCCATCATCGTGGGTATCGGTAAACCCTATCGTCCTTTGAGGTCAATTTTTTTTTTATTTCAATTATTTAACTTAAAGTTAGAAAGCAATAATTCTCTTGTACATTATGGCATGCTCGGTGGGACCATTGTCCCTTTTTATTTCATTTAAATCAATTTTTCATTCATTTTAGGCCTTTTACTCTTTAATCGCCAGCGATTGGTGTGAATCACCTGAAATGAATGATAAGAAGATTGTTCCAAGCCGCGAAGATCTTAGATGATAATAACACACCACATTAGATTTACAAAATAGAAGAGCTAAAATAACATATATGGAAATCCATCATAATCCATTATTCTCAATACATTAGAATTGAATTACATTACATTGTCTTACATTGCTCAATAAGAAGGATGTGCATATAGGGGGAGGGAAGTGCAACTACTACCTAGATCAGTGGTGAAGAACTCTCACTAACTAATACTGGCAGTCAAGTTAACTACATAAGACTAGTAGGCTGACTCAACACAACTAGTATACCTAAGCAAGCTAACCCAACAAGTGTAGGTCTAACATAAGTGCAATAATTATCCTAATAAACAAATAAAATGATAAATAATAACCTACACTAACATCATCAATGATTTTTATCAATCACTGACGATATTTGTGAATGCTTCTGATTACTTAGTCATCCAGCCTCTGACATAATTTTCTCTTTCCGTCTTCTGTTTTCCGCTAACCCTTAAAGGTTTTTACTCTAGGGGATTTTTCTTGCTATTTTTTATGCTTAAAAGCTAAAAAAATCAAGAAAATAAAAAGGAAACATTCTATAAGTGTGTTTCTTTCCTTTATGTTTCTTTCAAAGCACTGCATTCTTGTTTTTGTCCTCTTCGAAATCAATCTTTCTTTTGGGTTTAAAATGAACCTCTCATTCTTTTTTATCACATAGTTTAACTAGGAGGTTAATAGATTGCATTCACTTAGTCTCCCCCACACACAACCAAATCACATCAAATGCATTTTTCATCAAAACATTTATACCCAGGTGGACCTAATTGGATTTGATCACCAAGAGGAGAATCTGACTTGGTGTTCTGAGCCAAGTATAAACAAATTATTATGTGATATATTGGCTAAGCACCCAACTCCCTTATTCACTGACGGGACCATGAAGTGAGGGGGTAGGACCTATATACCAAGTCCCCATACAAGACACTAGCATAGATTTGGGCCTCACGTACCTCTGGGTATATGGAGGACTCTAACCTATAAACATCACATGAAACCATCCATAGATTGTCATTTCCTAGGGAACTGATTAACCATTTTTCACCTTCTGTACTTTATTTCTTAAATTAATCAAGATAAGTCAAAAGAATCCTTGTATGTGATTTGAGTCTACTGCTTGTAATCCAACAATCTAGATTCATTTTCTCATTGTTAAGTGATTGTTTGTCTTTCATGGTTCTTACTAGACAAAAATTCTATCTACAAAATTATGAAAACATGTCTAAAAACTTTCAATGATCTATCAAAAACCTTCAAACCCACATCGATGATGCTTTATATTTAATCAATCAACATGGAGCATCTCTATCACCTTAACCATGTGATCAAGAACCCCCACATTATACCATTAGTCAATCTGAGTCATCTGAAATACCCGATCAACCAATTCCTCCTTTTCTTTGATAGACGGGGATCCTAATCTTTTCTGAAATTTTTATATTCAAACTAGGTTTCCCGTAATGCATATCTTGTTTCCCTGAGTTTTCATCTTCAACCATTCACACCTAAAATATAGACCCCTATATACTAGTACCCCTCATATGCTTATTCTCCATAGCTTACTGATCATAACCATGAATTGGCCAATCATCCCATAGGTACATCCGATACCCCACTACCAACAAATTAGAACCATTTCTAATATCATGTCCTCACCTCTTTTCATTCGCTTTCAACCTTAATGTCAGTTTCCTCACAAGGACACAACTAATCAACAAACAACATATTGACTAGACGTATCTTGACCAAATCCACACCATACTCAAAACAATAACAATGTATCCTTCATCCACTGTCAACTCCACTCGTTAGCATCTTCTACCATCCAGAAATCCTCTTGTGATTTCTTCTGTTATCCATCACATCAGTGCATGTGTCAACCATACCCCATCAAAACAACCTACACCACCCGTTTACAAATAATAGAGTTATGTCTATCCCAACATCGATATCACCTCATTAAAAAAAATTCTATTGCCAACACCTATCATATTTCACAACAATCATCGACCCTATCTGTTTCATAAATTTTCTCTGAACACTTGCCTCAAAAATCATAGCCACTTACTTTATCTCAAAACACATCTCAACAATCATAACCACTTACTATTTCTCAACACACACATCAACAGTCTCAACCACTCATCAATTCTCTCTATTCCTCTTCCAAACAGTCACAACCCCTTGTTCACACTTCCACCCCCATTCGATAGCCATCTGAATACTCTCAACCCCTCTTTCCCATGTCTACGCCTCTCCAGTACACACCTCAACAATCACAGTCACTTCTAAACACATACATGCCCATCCAATATCAATACATCTCAACCTTCAAAACCCTTAGTTTTACAACCTACTTATAACATTCCCTTGGATACATTCCTCAATAAAACATTCACTTTCAATAGAATATCCTCCCACCATATCAACAACCATAATCATTTATTATATAATCAAATCGGTTCATCCTAATCCAACACACAACTGTAACAACAAATTAGAACCTCTCTAGAATTTGATGAACAAAATATCATAGTCTTGAAGCTTCTTCTATGGGTCCTAAAAACACATCTATCCTATGAAAAAATATGTAATAAACCCATCCACAAATCTAATACCATAAAAAGCTTATTTTCTCTCACTTGGGAAATACCCAACTTCCTCAAATTCTAAAGCAAAGAAGACCCTCGGGAACAACACATCCAATCCTTTCGTAACATGCCTGTTACCTCATAACACACATGATCAAGTACCTTAATGTTAAGGACATTTCCCATGTATTTATCTGGTCGATGGCTTTGGATTGGTATAACAACATACCAAAATCATTTGATTCACTCTTCTCATTTACATAGCTCATGCTAAATTTTTTCTAGAATATTTCTTGATCAATATCACACAAAAAATTACTATCATCTGACCTATATGCAATCAAAAAATTTGAAGATGAATACATATTACGGACTTTGTCTCCTGTTGGAGGGGAGTTATTAATCATTTATTATTTTACCTCCCATGTATTAAGCTTAATATAATTATTTTCTCACTCCTGTGCAAAACACATATCATCTACATTACAAATCCAATCTTTCCAAACATTTGATGTAGCCTTGACAATGGCTCGTACAATCTCGAGCTTTGCATGCTCTTGAAGGATGGTAGAGTTAAAGCTAAGATCAAAGAAATCCAAAACTTGAGTTTTCATCCAAACCATCTTCTAGTCATGACAAATATAAATCATCGGCGAAGGTATTCAGTCATCAATATTGCACCTCCAAAGAATGTTCGACCACCAACTTCTCTCACCTTCAATGTAATTATACCCTCATAGTGGTGAATCTTATAGCACTGTAATATTTGATAAACTCATGGTTTCCAACATTATCACTCTTCCTCCCATCTGCCCCATCGATACATCCATTTCAAAATCTTCTTGGTACAAATAAAATGATTATTGTAAATACCATAGGGTCAAAGGCCATGAAATCAAAAGGTGTCTTTCATTTTTAAATACTCTGCAAGATATTATTGACAAAGGTGAGTTATAATTAGAGAATCCTAATGCACCTCAAAATCAAAATTTGGATGTGTTTAAATAACCATTCCCTAATCACGCCCCATCTACCAGTAAACCACAATATAATAACATTCAAGCTAATCACACCATCAACATAGTTATAGAATACACATCTCAGCTATGTGCTAGTAGCTCAACCATAGAAACAACCCATCAAGTATCAACAGAAACAAACACCTCTGCTAGCCCTATCACATAAACAAAAACATCTTCATCTATGTCTACCCTACCCATATCAATTTCCTCTATGAGATATTCACAAGATTTACAAAAACAACCCATTATACAAATTGTGAAAAGTTTATATGATGATCATGTCGCCCAATATCACTTACGTAAATCCCGAAGACCTATCATATAACCACACACTCTCACATCTAAAAATCCAATCATCGTGATGCATCATCATATTAATCATTAAACACACAAATTAAACCCCATGCCCTCCATTTTAGGTCCACATCCTTCATCCAAATTACCCATCATTGTTGCATAATCAAAGACATTTCCTTAGTCCGCATCTAAAGAAACCAAACCAAAGGCAGTGTCTTCCACATCTAATAAATAAAAAGAATCATCATCTCCTTTAACTTCCGCCTTGAAAGGATATTATGAGTTAACATTTGAAAGGATCCTTCAACAATCCATCATAACTTTACCTCCCACTAAACCATCCAGATCTCGTGGATGGAAGTCATCTTGGTATAACTTTAAATCCTTTTGTGATTATCATCACACAATAGGACGTCACACGAAAGATTGTAAAGCCCTTCATGCTGCCATCAAAAGCCTTGAAAATAGAAGTATTATTCCCTCAAAGCTACAAAAATAAAAAATGGCTCATAAAACACCAACAACCACTACATCTAAACCCTAATCTACATCCACAGGAGCTAAAAACAAAGGCCCTTCCTAGAATACTCACCCACACAAAAATGACGCAATACGTATCACCACAAGAGCACGTACGCATGAACCTCACACACATGACCAAGATAATTCCAGATTCATTGTTCCACTTGCTTCAGATATATATAATCAAACATTTCCTATCAAAGATAAAGTAACCATCCTTGCCACTCCTTCTACACAATCCACCACAACTGTATAAAATTTTTTCATCAAAGAACTATGACAAGCTCTAGTCTAAATGACTCTTTATGATCTATTCCAAACTTCACCCTCACACAAACAAGCCATGATTTAAGCCCTATAATCTATATCCGCGCCCTCAGATGATCCAAAAATATTTTCAAATTTTGTTTTAATGTTCCAGAAATCCTTGTCCATAGCCTTTGATAATTCAAAAATACCATCCTTGCAACCAAAATAACATGACCTGCCTCTCTTTATCACCACCCAACTCAACAAAATCCTCATTAAGAGGGTTATGATCAATAATGGCACTAGTATCAATATCATATCATCATTTGCCTTCAACTTCAAATTCCTAATATCATTATCTGTCAAACACTAGTTGTACTTCGAGCCTTCAATGACACCATAGCTTCCACACCATGTACAATCATCTTACCTCTTAAATTCAATGTCAAAACCCTCCCTAAGCTCTTCTATATTATAGAAGGAGAGTTCTAGTATAACATACTATTTGGACAACCTTGGATTCATGCCATGCATTGTATTCTATACATACTTCATTGTTGTCTTAAATATGAACATGAAGGTAAGACCTTTACTGTTCCCGCAGATACTAATCCCTTCAGAGCCTATAATATGAAATATTGTCTAAATGATGTGCTTATTCTTAAATCGATCTCGGGATGGTCTAACAAATCATCTACTGTCTCATCCATCATATCATCCAAGTTACCAGATGACTCTTCCATTGACGATGTTATGAAATGTCTCTCATTGGGGGAGTACCGTCTCCTTACGCTTAATTCACTTCCCACACCTAAAACTTATGGTAGACCTAAAAAAAACCCATGTATGAGCCTATTATCAGAGAGTTCATATTCTACAGCCCTCCACATCTTAAAACAAACCTTATCTACGTAGGAGTTGAGTTCCCTTCTACATAACCTACCTATTAACCCCATGTCGAGACTTTCCTCTCAAACTTCAAATCTCTATATGATCAAGCCTCCACACAGATGTATCTTCACCGTTGCACCTAGAAGGAATTCCAGTCCTTGACCTTATACAAGGAATCCATATCCTAATCTTTTGGTCATTCTTACAAACCATATGAAAATTATGGGATAAGATGACAAAAATCCCACTTCTGACCCCCACACCTACCACATCAAAAACCCTCAGGTGAAGTTAGAACCATCTTCTTCAATCCACACAAGACGACCTTATGATATAGACAATACCATTTTATTCCTCATAAATTTTTTTAGGTCAATAATTATTCCATTAATCCCATTGCTTATCATATTATCATACACTAGAACCTTCCTCCATCTAGTCTTGAAATGATTAAAGAGGCTCGCCCACCCATCAATAGCCTTCAATTTCAGAACCGATCAAACATTATTTCCCATATGAGAGGTGGAGGATAATTTCCTTTTAGAAAACCTTAACCACCCAACCTTCAATTCTTCTCACTGAATCCCCACCGACGTAATATAGGCACTCCATGTGACCCTCACATAGTTTAAGTTGGCCAATATTTATATCCTAAGGAGTTACTGACTTAAACTGCTTTCTATCAAGTATAGTCAGATTTTTCTTTGTCATATAGTGAAATACCAGGTATGGTCTCCAATATTGTAGTCCATAACATCATCCTTAACCTCAACACCAAGCTTTTCAACAAACCAGGTTCATATGATGCACCGCTCACATAGCTCTTCCTCATCACAGAAAATTCCAACGCTTGTTCTTTTCTAGGCTTCAATCATACCCATGACTATACACAATGGTCTCTAAATTGTTCCTATAACCAAGGCCTCAGGAAAGCTACCATTTTGTATTGAAATTTTGAGATCTTCCCTCACTTTCCAAAGTTGACTTCCTCTTCCAAATATCTATCAACTCCTCGATCTAATAGCCGCCATGAGATTCTTCTTTTCCTTAACAAATGGCTTCTCTGGTACAATAAATCATGATCACCACAACGATCAATAAAAAACATTATTCATCACTCCTTGGGTTTTATGCTATCGTGTTAATGCCCTTTTTGGACTCAACATTTTTGGGGCCATGTACCAACACGCCATGACAATACATCTTTCATGACCTTATCCACAAACCATTGAAAGACTAGGTAATACCCTTATCTAATCCTTGATGTCATCTTTCCACCTATCGCATTCAATACTGTCCCTTTGCTTAATCCCACTAAATGTGTCCGTTTTGCAAGTGGTTCTTACTGGTAACTCTCGGGTTCATCATATCTATCTAAGGCATTGAAGTAGATACCACTAAAATCAATCTCTCATTGAATTGCTTTCCACCTACCAATAATCAACTCGATCAATCCTCTATGGAAAGCTTTCAATCTATCGGTCCTTTTAAATCACAACTATGTGATCATTGTCAACCCTTCAAACCACCTTCTTCAGAAGATTGGCCTTTAGATTGGACCTCAATTGTCAAATATCCTTTATGAACTAAAAAATATCTCTATCACCACCCGTGATTAACCTCCTCCTTTTGAGGGAGTTGTTCCACGTCACATATCTCTACACAGACACACCTTAGGTGACATGTCTCACTTAATGCATGATTAGGATCATGATAGTTTGTTTATTATATCATTCATACCCTCATAATATGAAACCCGTCACCAAAGCTAAATTTTCATTTTTTCCTTATACTTCGCTTCGCAACTTCCAAACTACACCAATATCTATTTTAATAAAATCACAAGACTATGGCGTTACTAGTTTAACCCCCGCTAAAACTATGCATTCAAACTAAATCAACAATGACCATAAACACCTCGGTCTATGCTTTATGGATGAGTTTGATCTTGAATTTAACCCACTGAAGTACATTAAGGAAAATACATCATAGATCAGCTCTCGAAGGCTCCCTTTCCAATAAACTACATTAACCCCAGTCGCGGACTTTCTCTCAAACTCACACTCTATATGATCAAGCCTCCACACAGATGTATCTTCACCGTTGCACCTAGAAAGGATTCAGTCTTAGACCTTATGAACAAGGAATCCATAGCCTAATATTTGGTCATTCTTACAAACCATATGAAAATTATGGGATAGATTACAAAAAATCCACTTCTGAACCCACCACACATACCACATCAAAAACCATCATTGAGTTAGAACCATCTTCTTCATCCACACAAGACGACCTTATGGATATAGACAATACCATTTTTATTCCTCATAAATTTTTTTAGTCAATAATATTACATTAATACCATTGACTTATCATATTAATCATGACACTAGAACCCTTCCTCTCATCTAGCTTGAAATGATTAAAGAGGACTCGCCCACCATCAATAGCCTTCAATGTCAAGACGATCAAACCATTATTTCCCATATGAGAGTGGAGGATAATTTCCTTTAGAAAACCTTACCACCCAACACTTCAATTCTTCTCAATGAATCCACCACCGACGTTAATATAGGAACTCCATGTGACCCTCACATAGTTAAAGTTGGCCAATATTTATATCCTAAGGAGTTACATGACTTAACTACTTTCTTATCAAAGTATAGTCAAGATTTTTCTTTGTCATATAGTGAAATACCAGGTATGGTCTCAATATTGTAGTCCATAACATCATCACTTAACCCAACACCAAGCTTTTCAAACACAAGTTACATAGGATGCACCCTCACATAGCTCTTCTCATCAAAGAAGAATTACAACGCTTGTTCTTTTCTAGCTTCATCATACCCATTGACTATACACAATGGGTCTCTAAAATTGTTCCTATAACCAAGGCCTCAGGAAAGCTACGCATTTGTATTGAATTTTGAGATCTTAACCTCACTTTTCCCAAAGTTGACTTCCCTCTTCCAAATATCGATCAACTCATCGATCTAATAGCCGGCCATGAGATTCTTTCCTTAACAAATGGCTTCTCTGGTTACAATAAAATCATTATCACCACTAACGATCAATAAAAAACATTATTCATCACTCCTTGGGTTAATTTATGCTATCGTGTTATGCCCTTTGGACTCAAAATTTTTGGGGCCATGTACCAACACGCCATGACATACATCTTTCATGACCTTATCCACAAAACCATTGAAGACTATGTAGATGACCTTATCTATCCTTGATGTCATCTTCACCTATCTCATTCAATACTTCCTTTGTCTTAATCCCACTAAATGTGTCTTCAGTGTTCTTACTGGTAAACTTCTAGGGTTCATCATATCTATCTAAGGCATTGAAGTAGATACCACTAAAATCAATCTATCATTGAATTGCTTCCACCTACCAATATCAAACAGATTCACAGCCTCTAGGGAAAGCTTCAATCTATCTGTCATTTTAAATCACAACTATTTGATCATTGTCAACCCTTCAACCACCTTCTTCATGAAGATGTGGACTTTAGATGGGACCTCAATTGTCAAATAGCCTTTAATGAACTTAAAAAATATCTCTTATCACCACCCGTGATTATACCTCCTTTTGAGGGGGAGTTGTTCTAACTTCACATATCTACCACAGACCACACCTTAGGTGACATGCTCACTTAATGAGATGATTAGGATCATGAATAGGTTGTTTATTATATAATTCATACCCTACATGAATATGAAACCCATTACACCAAAGCTGAAAATTTTCATTTTTCCTTATACTTCGCAACTTCCAAACTACACCAATATCTATTTAATCACAAGACTTATGCCGTTACTAGTTTTAACCCGCTTAAAACTATGCATTCAAAACTAAATCACAATGACCATATCACTCGGTGGCTTATGCTTATGAATGAGTTTGATCTTGAATTTAACCCACTGAAGTACATTAAAGGAAAATACATCATAGATCAGCTCTCTAAGGCTCCCCTTTCAGATAACCAACCACCTCACGAATAATTTCCTGATGAATCTATCAAAGCCATCATCAATCAAGAGCTCACCCCTATCAAAATGACTCTCTTCCTTGACGGATCTAAATGTCAGCAAGGGGGAGTGGCCGATATCATAATTATACCTCCTCGGGGGACTCCCATCCCTTTAGATTTCAAATTAAACTTCACATGTGCCTAAAACATGGTAGAATACAAAGCTTTAATCATAGGTCTTCAAACCACCCTCATGATCGGTGTTCAAATTTTAGATATCTATGGAGACTCACAACTTGTCATTAATCAAATTAAAAGAATTTATCAATGTAAAAATGAAATTATAAAAAAATATAAATTCGTTGTCAAATTCCTCATGGAATCCTTCAATCATTACACCATTTAAATAGTCCCGCGATCCTCCAACAAGTTTGTAGATACTATGGCTTCCTTAACCTCCTTCATCTTCTTGTCAACTAAAGAATCGACTAAAATTTTTAAACTGTTTGTCATTTTCTATAGACTTGATCAACCATCCCATGGAAATGAATTCCCCTCCATTAATATCATTGGAAAAAATCCAATTGACTTTTGGTACACTCCGACATTTGAATATCTTTCAGAATCTAAAATTCCTCCTTATCTATCAAAAATGCTAAGCGATCCTTTTTTCAGCATAACCTGATATGTCATCATAGGCGGTATCCTTTATAAACATAGATTTTATGGCCTATTGCTAAGATTCCTTAAATCTCATGAGTTTATTAAATCCATCCAAGAAGTTCATGATGGTATATGTGGTGGAAATTTCAATGGTACCATTTTCGCTAAGCATGTCATTTGACTAGGCTATTATTGGCCTACCATCAATCAATATTATTGTTCATACATTACGAAATATATCAAATTTCAACAACAATCAAATCTCACTCACATCCCCAGTCAAGTTGTGTAACCTTCTCGAGACCGATGGCCTTTTTCACAATGGGTTCTAGACCTCATTAGCACTATCAATGCTCGTTCTTCACAACAACATCACTCTATCATCACATCCACTAAATACTTCAATAAATTAGTAGAAGCTATTCCCTTAAATTCTACTAAAGATAATAAAATCATTGATTTATTTTATCAGCATATCATATGTCGCTTTGGCATCCCTCACAACTTATCACAGATTATGGAAAATCCTTCAAAAACAAGGATGTTAAGAAACTTTGCGACATGTTCAATATCAAACTTATTTTTTCATCACCATACTATCCTCAAGAAAATGGACAAGCAAAATCTTATAACAAAACACTTAATAAAATCCTCATGAAAACCATCGACAAAGCAGGTAGTAATTGGCATCTCCAAACCCCATTTGCTCTCTTGGCTTATTGAACTAGTATCCATACTCTTATAGGTGTTATGCCATTCTCATTAGTCTATGGATCTGAGGTGGTTTTACCCCTTGAAGTTAAAATTCCACCACTTCATGTATCTCTCAGAGACTTTATCCCTATTGAAGATTATCCTCAAAAATTCCTATCATAGTTAGAATTATTACATGAAAAATTATTAACAACCCTTGAACATCATCTCATATATCAAGAGTGCATTAAACGCACATATAAAAAAACATGTAAAAGAACGTGAATTTAACATTGGTGATCTTTTCCTTAAATAAAATCAAAATGTCACTACTCTAGAAAGGAATAAACGTAGAAAGTTTTCCACTAATTGGATCAGTCCATATATCATAACTCATAAATATGGGTTAAGAGCTTATTGATTAACTTCCCTTGATGGTACACATAAAAATGAACCCTTGAACGCCTTGCACTTATAACCTTTCTACTGTTAACATTATCGACTATCATGACTATCATGACAACCTTTCTACAAGCTCCTCTATTAGACTCTCTATTACAAGCTCCTCATGACCTCCTACCTTGCATCCTCGTCGATACAATAAACACCCCCTTGGACTGGTAACATGGTGATCATATGGACATCCTCTAGGGTGAAAGTGATCTTACCCGTCGGTAACCAAAAAGTACAGATGACAAGATCCCACCTCTCCATCAACACCAACAACAATCCTTGATGTTTATGGATGCATCTATAATCACACATCCCCATAAAACTCACTCCATCCACATGTTCCCAATCTTCAGATGACATGTCCTCCCTCATCTCATCAAGTATCCCTGGAATCCTATCTCTAATGGTCAGCTTGGCCTTCACCTGCATTCATAAAACACAAGAACATAAATTATAATTAGTTTTCATCAACACTTTATCAAAAATATCCATTAATAATAAATTACCCTCAATTGCTAATAAACAAGATGAATCATCGTCGATACTTATGAATCGTTGGTGATCCACCCAATCATTGGTGATTCTAGTGATTTTCAAAACAAGCCCTCTCTACTGGCATGAAAAACAAAAAATCAAAAACTAGCTAAAAAAACAAAACATAGGTTCTACCTCTTCCTGAGTGGTCCTCCTTTGCCTACTAGATGATCCCACCATAGCCATATCTCCAAAATCACTCAATTTTATCTCCCAAGTCGAAAATTGCAAAAATGAACTATTCAAAAAGTGGTCGGCAATTTATAGCCCATGAAATTTTTCCGCAGGAATTGTCAGCGATTCCTTTAATTGCCGATGATTCACCCTAATCACCAATAATCTACCTAAATCACTAGCGATCTTGAAATTTATATCCTAAGTCATCCTTTTTTCAAAACTAGCAATTATTGCCAACAACATTATCACATTTTTCAAACAAAATACCTCATTTTAAGGACCCCAAATCCGTGTAAACTAGCAATCCCTCACGGATTCAATCTACAAACTTAGCACAAACAAGTCATATGTTCATAGTAGAAGAACCCTTTGGTTCCCCTATCACTTGAATTCCCCATCCTTGTAGCCTACCCCTTCAGATCATATGCCCATTGGAAAAAAACCCTTTGGTTCCCCTATTACTTGATTCCATGGTAGCACGTATTGTTTTGATACATAATCTTGGGGAAACATCAAAATGAAACACACACATTCAAAATAATCCAAAACAAATTGTCAAAATGGTGATCCTCACACTACGTTGCAATAACCCCTAGTTTGAGGGGGGGTTCACCCATACAAAACAAATTGACCTTTCACAAATTGTTTTTGTCTAGCACTTTGCCTACACCATACCACTTTAAAAAGGGGCAAGTGTAGACACCTAAAATCAGCACTGCTAATTTCCCTATCCTCATACAGCAATCTCTCAATGATATAAAATCAAATAAGTCACTTAACTCCATACCACATACATTATTTAATCTATTAAACCATTATCCTAAGTAAAAATATTCCCCCCCATGGACTCAAGGTCTTGGGATATTGGTGAGTTATAAGTAGTTTGTAATCATCAACCCAAGTTCCATTCTCATTAATTCCATTTCTAACATCCACTTTTTAACACCATAACTTGTGGGTTTTTTTTTAATTCCTAATTTAGTCATAATGAATTGAATCTACAATCTAACATTTACATCCAACATCATATAATTACAATTCTTCTGATAAAAAATCAATTAACCATGTGCATATGCATGGGATAACTAGATCCTACTCAATCCCCCATAAGTATTCTTTCGAGTCAGTATACATAGTATACTTGTTAGTTCCCTTGTCTTCATTTATTTTCAAGTGTTTGTTTAAATTTTCTACCTTGGGTTTATTCAATCAAATCCCATCCAGAATCATGCACTTAGTTAGAACTAGGTTAACCTAACAGTGTACTACCATACACTGCTTTGGCTAAAGTTTATGAGTCATGCATTGTATGATATGTTTCTAGATTACACAAAGTCTATGAAATATGTCCCATTACTATATCACTTGGTCCTGTTATCATAATTGAATTAGTTAATTAAAATTACTTTAATTCCAAGTTATGTAAAGGTGCAACCTTGTTCACCCTATACGTTGAGCACGTCTGTGCCAACTTAGGTTTCCTGTGGGAAAGAAAGAGTTCACGCAATGAATTGACGCCATCTTACATAATCTATTTCTTCCCCGTAGCCAACATAATTTAGTACCGAGGTATTCTTTTTCTAGGAAAACAACCTTCACAACTTAATGCATAACTCTATTTTCTTTGCAAGATTACAACATATGTAATAAATGGATCTTGAGGGATAACTTTGGATACCTTTTGTATGGACAACCTTAAGAGAATGACATATATCATTTGATAGAATATCACACTAGAGACAGCCATCCAAAATTGTCCTATGCCATGTCCCATGCATTAAAAATGTCATACTTACTTAATTATATTGAAAAAGTGTCATGATAGGTCAATTCCCTAGTTTCCAGCAATAATATCCCAATGGTCAGTTTCACACCTACGTATTTAATGAGAGTTTCACGAATATAATTTTACATTTATTAGAGATATTACTAACATGTTCTAATTAATGTTTGGATGTTTCAGATGTAAATATAGCATAATGTGTTAATCCCAAAAATCACTACTTTGATCATTATTCAAGTAATTATAGTGAAGTATAGCGTTCTATTCTATTAAGTTTATTACTAAGTAAAGGCAATCATTCCAAGCATTCAAATATCAACTTATGTTCATTCATTAATAATTACATATTAATTTGCATATACTTATAACATTCTATGACATGTGCTCATAATGAAGCACCATAGTATGTTATAAGTCAATAGTTTTAATTGAGTTGCAATAAATATGAACTCATGCAGTATCGAGATTTAATCCATCATTCCCATCACAATGTAAGCCTATATTGGAGATACTAAGTATATAGTTTCTCATTCATCACTAGTTTTAAAAATACATTATAAGTTTCTAATCATCTTAAATACAAATAATATCAACATATTTCAGTTTAATAAACTTCATTTTCACATCAATGCAATATAGTACTTGAATATGATTTATGGACAGCCTCTTTTCATTTCTCTTTTCAAATCAAATACAACAATAATTGACTTAAAGCAAAAAAATCCTTACAAATTCCCTTATTTGAAATTGATACAATTGATAACTAGGATAACTTAGCCTTTAATTAATCAAAATCAGTATAATGGACACTTCATTTAATGATAAATACAACAAGTGATACAGTTCAAATTTCATTCATTCAAAATAGAACAAATGAAATCCTTAAAATTCATTCACCTTTCACCTTTGAAGTAGTCCATCTGCCAAATTATTAGCAACTGATCAGTTCATATGAATTGGCATGCTAAGATCCTGTATCTCCATCATAAATATTATGCCGTTATCTAGTATTTTCATAAAGGAAATCCCACTACATTAAGTTATCACTCAATCAATCTATGGACTACTAAAATTGACCTCTTAACAAACTGAACATTTTAACACAGTAATATAGTAGCTTTATAATATTCTTATCCGCACTGTATTCAGATTCTTTTGACACAACAATTTAAGTAATAATCACTAAAAAATAATCTACTTTCGATCCTTATGGTCAGTCAAATCATATTTTATTTCAATAATTGCACTCAAGCATATCCACACTGTCAATATTCATTACAATTTGTACCACTCTCATTCCAATCTCAAAAGTGTATCAATACTATATGTACTTGTCACTTAAATATTACAATTAACCCTTAAGATGATTCATATCATATTTATATGCAAGTCAAGTGATACACCAAATGAGTATATTAGGAATATCATAAATTTTATAACTTAACATTATCCAAATACTGATATTCTATATACTCTCACTTATCTTATACAAGATTCCACACAGATAACTAATATATTGAATAATAATCCATGTATTATAAATTATATAGGTATCATGATATCGATTATATCTAATATATACTAAGTCTATTCATAACTTACATAACTGTTTCAAATAAATTATAACAAATATCAACTGCTAACACCAGAGTATCATAGGATTTCCCGTCTACGATAAGACTCAGAGTAGGAATTTATCTATTGACATCCTTACAATAAATGACTCTCAGAGTCTGGAGGTTCAACTGACAAGGTCATAGCAAAAAAAACAATTACTTGCACACAGACAGGACCATAAAGTCCTATAACATTGGTTCCAGTATTACTTATATCAACCTAGTATATAAAAAACTATGATCTGCAAAAAGGTGAGGATTAAAAATATTCTCCCAAGGAGAGAAACATCACAACCATTAAGGTTAAATACGACTCATAAATATAAGTTACAGAGGGAAAGGTTGATCATACAGAAATCGTTGACGATTTCATTCCCATAGTTTCTCATAATAACCATCATAGACACAGACTCATTAACTTAGACCATAATAGTTATCGAATGACTACTATAGAAAATTCATAGATTCCAAATGTTGATTATACTAATAATTGCCTAGGTCAAAGACTATAGGACATAAGTGGTCGATCCCTACAATTTTTCAACTAAGATAAAGCAATTTATGTGTTTTCAACAACCTACAACCATGACCTCATATACGTGTATATATATATATTTCAGAGGGAGGAACCATGCAGATATATAGAGAAGCTAACCCAAAAGATATATTTCACAACACATTCAATAATCGCTATCCTACAAACTTCCATGGTAGACTCAAAGCAATGAAGTGTGATCCCCCTTATATAGGGTTTAATTAAAAATAAAGGAATCAACCACATATACCTAGGACAGTTCACATTGTATTATAAGTGAGTATTTTCATAATACTCAGAAGTGCTATATCATATAGATAGATAAACCTATAATTCCTTAAATAAGTATTAGGCTCTATTTACAAAAAGAAATGTGTTGACATAGAAAGAAACCTTCAGGTCACACTAGTTAATTATTTTTAACGATGACATCAATGAGATTCAAAGAAAGTCTAATCCTAAGATTCGCATAAGCCCAGAAAATAATAGGCCTTCATATATTTCATGGGTACTCAATATATATACATCCAAGAAGTCTCACACATCCATTAGTAGGCATATACACTTAAACAGTGTATTCTTAAGATAATAGGTAATACCTATCATACCCAACATTCCATAACACTTGACTGTAAACAATAATGTATGACCATAGTTTTTATACCATTCAACAACCAGTACCATAGATCACTAGAAATAACACAAATCAAAACTCTAAACCAGGATTCCAAATATGTACAGGAATAGTATATGAGACAAGACTATCAAGAAGGATATAGAGTTTATCATGTCTGGTAGTGCTTCTTTTCTTTTCTCCAATCTTCTTCCTTGCAAGCTTGACCAACATTTCAACTTCCCAACAAACCATAAATAAAATCCATAGAAAACCCGCAATCGATTTCATACAAAAACCATAAATCCTCATAACTTCTATCCTCTTTATTTATTGATCCCATAAGACTAATAATAGCTCAAGGAAATTTCTCATTCAAACTAGTTACAAAAAATACATGCACAAGTTTGAATCATAGGCCGATTGCAACTAAAAATAGTGAAAATGGATCAACATGTAGATAGCTCAAAAAAGGAACCTATGAATGTGCATACAAGCAAGAATAAAATCAAAAACCAACTCCTTTTCCCCCAAAAACCACTTGATGCATTGTCCATGAGGTGGTGCTAAGATATTTTTGAGGTGAATTCAATTACATACAAGAGACAGTGGCAGTTCCTTTACACCTTTCCTCCACCATCCTAACTTCAACCATTTTAAATGTAGATCAGAGTGTAAACTTAGCTTAGCTATCTAACATTTGATAATCCTGGTTTATCTAAGACTCTTTAGTAAGAGTCCACTTTGCTAAGTTTAAGTTGAGTCTTTCCACCATGTAACTAGCAATGGTGGTGTCTAATAAGAGTAATAACTCTACCAGAGAGTACATGGATGAGTACATTGGTGATAAAGCTCACCTCATTACTAATAGGTTTTCTTTTGAATCCAAGGTCCTTAGTTTTCAATATTAATCTTAGGCCCCCATACATATAAACCTTAGTAATCAAAATTAGATCCCTTTAATATCTTTGCCACAAAACATAAGTTCCCATCCACATGACGACTCTAGATTCTAGTTTAGGAAATTTCAAACTTTACTCATATTAAAAATGAGTCATGATATATATATATTTATATTTAGAAACATCATTATGATTATTAATCAAATGGGTCCCATTTTAACTAAGCCAGGCTTAATTTAAAGCTAAAAGAAAATGTGTTCAACATTAAACCGAAACACATTATTTTAAGACCACTTATTGAATGACATCAAATTTACCTTGGCTTTAGTTTAGGCTCAAAACACTAATGCCCAACTTTATTAAAGTATAAACCCAAGTTTTTTATAATTAGTAATCACACTAAAGCTTACCTTGAGCTATGTCAAAACTATTTCACTCCAGAGTCCATATCATATTGACCAAGTACCCAGAGCTCCCAAACTTATCAAAATGATCAACAAAACCAAAGGTAAAAAATAAAAACAGTGTGATCAGAGTCAATAATACATATCCAACAACATATTATCAGGTACAAAATCTTAATAACCAAGATATGTAAGTATGTTAGATCAATAGAGTAAAAATTACATTTCCTCGACATGCTACAGAAATGCTTTCACATACAGTCCAAGAAAAGAATACCAAGTAGAATGCAATTCCACTGTAGAAGCATGTCAAACCAATCATAGTCATCACAAGAAACTGATGAGTCAACATGGGTGTTATATACCTCCCCTCTTAAAAGCATCACCGTCCCAATGATTCACTCTAATCCACAACAAAATTTAAGTAAAACAAGTAATTAATCACTTTTTCAATCATTTTTAATCCAAATAGTATAATACAAAATTGCAATAATCAAGTTTCCAAAATTTCATAACAGTGTCATATTGGTTGTAATCAGCACTTTTCAAGTTTTTTCTTGAAAACAACAAAATTAAAAGTAGTTTTTCAATCAAAGTAATCATAAAATATTATAAATTCATAGAAAACTATAAATTTTTCTGCTAAAAAAATGTGGAAAAATAACTTTTATGTCTTCTAGATTCTCCCAGGTTGCACTTTCTTCATTAAATTGGTCCCATTGGACCTTGCATTAGCTTATATCCATGTTACGTAAGTGCAATGTGTGAGTTTCCAGTACCCTTACAGCTTCAACCACGATGACCCCCGACTATTGCACCTGTAAAGAATTTGAATTTACCACATGCGACAATATAAAACATACTTTTTAAGCAAGGAAATATGAAAAACATCATATATCTGGGACAATCTGGGAGGCAACGCTAATCGATAAGCCACAGGGATGATCACTTCAACAATTTCAAATGGTCCAACATATTGAGGTGACAACTTGGTTGATTTACCAAAATAAATAGAACTATTTTTTGGCTTGAAACTTAAAAAGACTTTATCACCAAGTTTAAATTTCCTATCAACCCATTTTAGGTCTGCATAACTTTTCTTCCTATCGAAAGCTTCTTTCAATCATTCCCGAATTAATTTTACTTGTTCCATTTCAGTAAGCATTTCAGGTCCTATCACCTCTCTATCTTCTACGTTGTCTCAGCTAATAGGTGTTCTACACTTTTGTCCATATAATGCTTCGAAAGGTGCCATTTTTAGAGAGGAATGGTATGTATTATTATACACAAATTTTACCAAAGGAGGGTACTCTTCCCACTTGTACTATTGATCCATACGATACATCATAAGAATGTCTTCCATTATCTAATTTATTCTTTCAGTCTGTCCATCGGTTTCCAGATGCTATGCAAAATTGAATTTCAGTTTTGTTCCTAAGGCTGCAATTAAATTTTGCAAAAAACATGAGGTCATTCTTTGATCTCTATCAGAAATTATTAGCTCGGGTACACCATGTAGTCTAAAAATCTCATGCATGAATCTTTTTGCAATAACAGGTGAATCATCCTTTAGATTCCCTAGAATAAAATGAGCTACCTTCATCAATTTGTCAAATATAACCACAATGAAATCATGTTTATTTTTAGACATTTGTAACCCCTAAACAAAATCCATGCTTATCACTTACCATTTATACTGTGGAATGTTGTGAGAGTACAACAATCCAACATGGTGTAAATGTTCAGCCTTGACATGCTGACATTATAAGTAATGAGACACATAATCAACTATTTATTTTTTCATCCCTTTCCAAAAATATTGTTATTTTACATCAACAAGTATTTTAGTCACTCTAGGATATCCAAAATAAGGAGCGACATGAAATTCAGTTATCTCTTTCTTCCTTAATTCATTTTACAAGGGTACATAAACCCGATTTTCATACTTTAGGATTCCTTCAATATCAAATATGAGTCCTTTATATCTCTTACCATTGGAATCTACAGCAAGTGTTGCTTTGACTTGTTGATAATAGTTATCTGTTATCATTTCTTTCTTTACCTCATCTTTAAACTGAATTCCCAAGGTTACAAGGGAAAAATGGTGCTTCCTACGACTTAGCGCATCTACCACTCTATTTTATTTTCCTTTTATATAATTGATATTAAAGTTATATTGAGACAAAAATTATAACCATCTTATTTTTCTAACATTCAATTTTGGTTGCATGGGGATGTATTTCAGCCCAATGTGGTTTTTTTTTGCTCAAATGGATTCCCTAAAAGATAATGTCTCTATACTTGCAATGTGTGCACAATGACAATAAGCTCCAAGTCATGGGGAGCGTAGTTCAACTCATGTAACTTGAGATTTCTACTTTTGTATGCAATCACATGATCATTTTGTAATAAAATACCCCTAACCCCTCACCTGGAGGCATCCGTTACAACTATAAATCTCCCATTTGGATCTAGAACTTCTAAAACATGTGTTGTAGTTAACTTTTTCTTTAATGATTTAAATGCACTTTCACATTTTTCATTCCAAACAAGCTTATTATCTTTATGTTGTAGCAAATTGATTTGGGAAACAACCTTTGAGAAGTCTTTCACAAACTTTTTGTAGTATCTAGCTTGTCCCATGAAGCTTTTAACTTCATGCATGTTTTTCGGTGCTGACCAATCAGTTATGGCTGAAATCTTAGATGGATCAACATAAATTCCATATTTATTTATCACATGACCTAAATACTACACCTTACTTTCATAAAATGAACATTCTAACAACTTTTCATAAATTTTTCTTTTTCTTAAGACCTCAAGTAAAATCCTTAGATGTTCATTATTCCTCAACGCTTTCTGAATAGATAAGAATATCATCTAAGAATACAAGCATAAATTTTTCCAAGTATTCTTGAAAGATATTATTTATCAGATTTATAAAAGTGGTGGGTACATTAGTCAAACCAAAAGGTAATAAAGTGAACTCATAATGCCCATATCTCATCCTAAAGGTAGTTTTATGTATGTCTTCTTCTTTTACTTGCAGATAATGGTACCCAGACCACATATTGATTTTAGAGTAAACCGATGCACCACACATCTTTTTCAAGTAGATTTTCAATCCTTGGAAGAGGGTGCCTATTCTTTATTGTTGCTTTGTTCAACATTCTATAGTCAATACATAACCTGAGTGTTCCATCTTTCTTTTTGAGAAAAATAACTGGTGCTCCCTAAGGTGAAATCCTTTGTATTATCAATCCTTTTAATAAAATTTTATGCAATTGTGCCTTAAGTTCTACAAGTTCAATAGTAGTCATTTAGTAAGGTGCCTTGGAGATTGAATTGGTTCCAGGCTTGATATCAATAGTGAAGTCAAATTCTCTCTTTGGCGGAAGCCTGGGTAATTCTTCTGGGAAGACATCTTTCTAATCACGTAGTAGCATATGATCATCCACATAAATCTTAACCTCATTAGCTAATTATGAAATTTTCGCAGCAAAGAGCATGCAACCTTTGTTTTTTACCTTTTTGAGCTACATGGTTGATATTTCCCTAACTGAAATTTCTCTTTTTACACCTTGAATTTTTGTTATTTTTTGTAGATCATCTAGAAATTTGATTTGTTTTTCATAATAGTGTACATTTTCCTTATGTTGAGCTAGCCAATTCACACCTATTATGATGTCATATGAACCCAAGGGTGCAATATATAAGTCCACTTCAGTAGTGAAACTTGGCAGCTCTATTGTTGTGCCAAATAAGCATTGATCAACTGTGTGAATAACATTGTTCACTTATTGGAAAGTCCATGAGATTTTCATATATCTAGATTTTCCTTTTAATTTAGATGTTAACTTACTAGAAGTGAAACGTTCAGTAGCACTAGTATCAAATAAGATAGTAACGTGTAATCCAAACAACTTACCTGGTACTTTAATGGGTGTTGCTTTCTTTTCAGTTTGTTTATCAGCTTCTGCAACATGTATTTTATGCTACTGATTGTATTACTTTTTCCTTCGAGGGAATTTGTTTACATAATGGTCTAGTCCACAAATATAACAGCCCCCAGAAGGTCCTTTTCTTGTAGTTTTACTTTCTGCACTTGTTGTGTCATTATGTCCATTCTTTTTATTGTTTGTAGCATTTTTTAATGCTATAAATATCTTTCCATTTCCAGTTTGGTTCTTATTACCAAAATTTTTACAACCCACCTATTTTGGTGCTAAGGGTGAAGGTGGCTTCACAAACTTCTTACTTTTTTCATTCTTGCATGTAGAAATTACTTGTTGTTTCTGTTCCAATCTGATTTCCTTTTCGAAGATAGCCTCCATGGTTAATGGTTTGTGAACATCAAATTTACTCCCTATGGAAGGATACACTCCCATGATGAACTTTCATGTACACAATTTCTCATCAGTTTGATATTGGGGAACATACTTCATAAGTTTGGTGAACTTCTCCCAATATTCTATCACTATCTTCCTTCCTTGAGTTAATGCCTTAAACTCAGACATCTTCTAATCATAATATAGTTGTGGCAGCCATCACTGCCTGAAATATATATTAAACTAATCCCAAGTCATATTTTCCTTATCAATACTTAGTTCCACTTTAGGGTTGTCCCACAAAGAGGATGCTTCTTTAGATAGTTTATAAGCTCCCCAAGTAGCTTTTGTTTCTTCTGAGAAGTTTCGAATAATGAGATATTTCTCCATTTCTTTGAGCCAATTCTCAACTCCATCTCCTAAGGTACTTTCGTCATACTTAGATGGGTTGATCCTCTTAATATCGTTTGACAATTCAATTTTAAAATGAGCCCTTTTATTCTTAGGTGGATTTTTAGCGTTTGGGTCTATTGCAATATTGTTATTCCCAGCATTGGGATCCACAACATTGTTGTTTTCAGCATTCAGTTGCTTTTGAGATGATTCACTGCCATCACTATTATTGTCATTGTTATTTCCCATAACTTTTTATTCTAAAACAACAACTCAGTTTCGTGTATCCTGGATGGCAACAAGAATCTCATCCAACTTTTGCGTTGTGGTTACATCATCACTTGTAGTTCGGTTATTCGCAATGTTTCCCCTTGTTCTTACCATTTTCTGCTAAACAAGAAATTAGTTCTTTGTTAGCGTAGGGAATTAATAGGTCCAAGAGCTATAACCTTCAACTCTGATATCAAAATGTAACATCCACTTTCTAAAACCATAACTTGTGGAAAAATTTCCTTTTTTTAATTCCCAATTTAGTCATATTATTTAATAAATTAAATATACAATCTAACATTTAAATCCACCATCATATAATTGCAAGTCTTCAAATAACAAATAAATTAAACATGTACATATAATGCTTATTTCACTAAATTGGGACATATTCCAATCCCATCAACTAAAAATCTAGCTAATATCAGAATCCAAATCTATTTATTTTGGATTCCAAAATGTTAAATATTGGAATTATCTCGACTCCAAAATCACACATATTGGATTCCAATATTGCATATGTTTGAATTTACTACAGTCCAAAGTCCCATCTATTGGAATCCAAAAAATCAAATATTCGAATCAATTATATGGGCTAACGTCTGCTAGCCATTATTTATGATTTGTTATGTACATAACATGTTTCTTTTTTAAAAGGGCTAGCGACAACCAACCATTATTTATGTTTTTTTATATAAACAAAAAGTTTATGTTTTAAACACCTAGTGGCCACTAAACATTATTTATGCTTTGTTATATACATAACATGTTTCTATTTTATACATGATAGAGAACATCTTCTATTTTCTGTCAATGGTTATAAAAAAGGCCTCAACGTGGTGTTCAATTTGACGCATGTTTAGAAGTTTCTCTATTGTTATATCCTTAAAATAGTTCCAAATCTTTGAAATAACTGCCACATATGAATTGCATATTATATATGTGACCGTCAATTTTTCTAGAGATTTATTTATATATTAATTATATTATAAAATATTTAAAACAATTAAGTATATACATTATAATTTTATATTTATTTTATGAACAATGTAAAAAATATTATTTTACAATTTTTCAAGGGAAAGTTTTTGTGATAATTCACCATAGAAGTCATTCAATCATATTGTATGCTTATAATCAGTGAAAATATAAATCCACCAAACTTATATTTCAAAAATCTCATCATAATATAATAGAGGTACGCAGTACTTTCATAATAACATATGTATGTATATATTATTGAAAATGTTAAGCAGTGCCATCATAACAACATTATGAAAAGATAAATAGTTATTTAGCCTTTTCTTGATCCAAGTATTTGATACCTTCTACCACATTCAATTCCTAAGACACTGTTTGTGATATTCTTTTGTACAAATCGGCCATCAACCATTTATCTTTTGTACAATATTTATGTTTTCTTTTCATAGCCACCATAAATTTTTTGGGAGGGTTTCCCTTTGCGCCTAATGTAATACACAAAGTGTTTTTCAAGAAACATGAAAAATCATTTCTACTCCAAACCTTTTCTAGGTCTCTTATTGATATTCCCATGACTATATTGTAGTGTTCCTTTCCCAGAAGAATGTCGATGATGAGATCATGAATAAGCTCCCGTATGAAGTGCATATGGATCTCGATGTGCTTCGTCCACTAATGCTAAACTAGATTTCTACAAACAGAGATAGTGCTCGTGTTATCACAGTAGATATACAAACACAATATTCCTAGAAGAAGAAGAAGAAAAATGGGTCCCGGTATAAAGCCTGATGAGGTACCTATGTACAAAAGAATAATGGTAGGCCACCGAAAGTGGATGCCAAACTCTGTCAGAATACCCTATAGCCAAATAGCTTCTGTGGCAGTGTTAACTACTCCTCTGTATTATGCCTCTGTCGATGATATTGTAATTACATTTTGCTTCTTGCTAGACCAACTAATGGGACCTGAATTGAGAGAGAAACTATAGCTAGAAGTAGACTTCTGATGATCTAAGTTACCAGCCCAATTAGAATCTGTGAACCCAATCAAGTCAATATCTACCCCTCCATGATAGTGAATGCCATCAGCATAAGTGCCACGAACATAATGAAGCATCCATTTAGCTGCTTTCCAATGCAACTCATGTGGCTCCTGTATGAATCTAGACATGATCCCAACATCATACGATAAATTCAGTCGAGTTTGAGTCAAGTAAATCAAGCTCCCCACCAATTGTCGATAAAGAGTACCATCAACCAAGGGAGTAGAGCAATCTGAAACCAAATTAACCCCAGAAAGAAAAGGAGTAGGAGAATACTTGCAATCAGACATCTGAAAATGAGCTAGCAAATCAAGAGCATACTTAGGTTGCGAAATCAAGATTCCTGAGTCATATTGTGAAATCTAGATCCCAAGAAAGTAATGAAGCAGACCTAAGTCAGTCATGGAAAACTTATTAGCCAAGGAAATATTCACAAAATCAATAATAGAGGAAGAGCTTCCTATGATCAACAAGTCATCAACATAGAGAACAAGAATGAGTATGGAGTCATCTTGCACCATAGAATATAAACATTTGGATCAAAGTGACACCTGGTAAACCCTGATGTAAGTAAAAAGGAGTCCATCTTGGCATACCAATCATGAGGGGCTTGTTTAAGGCCATAAAGAGACTTCTTTAACTTGAAAACGAGGGAGGAATCTTGGACATAACTCGGAGGTTGTTCCATATAGATCTCTTCCTCTAGGTCACCATTAAGGGAGGTACTCTTAACATCCATTTGATGGAATTTCCATTTGTTTGTTGTGGAAATGGCTAGGGTAAGTCGAATAGAAGTCATCTTCGCAACCGGAGAAAAGGTTTTTGTATAATCAACCCTAGCTATCTGGGAGAAACCCTTAGCTACTAATCGTGCTTTAAACTTTTCGAAGTCTCCATCTACTCCATAATTTGTTTGGAACACCCACTTACACCGAATGATTTTTCTTCCTTTTGGAAGAGTGGTGAGATCCCAAGTATTGTTCTTCATGAGAGAGGAATACTCCTCATTCATGGCAGAATCCCACTCAGGAATACGAAAATCCTCCTGGAAATATTGTGGATCAGAAGCAGAGGTAAAGAAAGAGTGGGGTCCAATGAAATCTGAGCAAGTATGTCTCATATCTGAAGTATCTCTAACTAAATCTCCAGCACTTTGCAAATTTTTCCCGGCCCAAACGAGACCAGGAGGATCAGGCTCAAAGTTGGAAGATTCTTCACTTGAGTGAGAAGGGACATAGTCCTCATCATCACTACAGAATCAGAAGACTCAAAGGTCTGATGGTCTGGAGGATCAGGAAGAGGAGCATGCTCAACAGTATCATCATCTGATGAGTTAGAATGCGAGTCAGCGAGATGAAGAACCTCAATAGGTGGAGAAGTAGAAGTCAAAGAAGACTCATCGAACTTAACACTTCTCTCAATATACAACTCATGAGATTTAGGATTCATTAATCGATATCCCTTCATGCCATCAGGATACCCTACAAAGATATAAGGTTTGGATTGTGGTTCCAAGGCCTTGTGTTTCTTCTTGGGAATCTGATCCATAGCCTTGGATTCGAAGACTCAAAAGTGCTCAACATCAGGCTTACATCCAAACCAGGCTTCAAAGGGTGTTATCCCTCTTACTGCCTTGTGTGGAACATGGTTCTGAATGTAATTTGCACAATTCACTACTTCAGCCCAATACTGCAGAGGAAGAGACTTCGAGTGAATCATACAAGTGGCCATCTCCTTTAAAGTACGGTTCTTTCTTTTTGTGAAGGGATATAAGCAATTTTATGCTGCAAAGAGATCCCTTCAGAAGTACATAAATCCATGAACCTATTGTTCACATATTCACCTCCATTTTCGGTTCAAAGAACCTTGATAGACCGTTCCGCCTGTTTCTCAGCAAGAGCCTTAAAGTCCTAAATTTTTTCAAATACTTCAGACTTAAGCGTAAGAAAATATACCCAAGTATATCGTGAATATTCATCAATGAAAGTTAGCACATAAAGAGCTCTAGTAAACGAAGGACAAGAAAATGGACCAGAAACATCATTGTGAACAAGATCCAAAAGACGAGTGGCTCTCCAGGATTTTCCTTTTTCAAAGTTCTTTTCAGGATGCTTTCCAAGGGTACAGCCCTCACAAAGACCCTTAGAAAACTTTACGCGAGGCAACCCGTTGCCCATTTTGTTTTGGCTCAATTGTTCAAGGTAGCAATAATTTAGATGTCCGAAATGCTCATGCCATAGCTTACTAACCTCATTTGCATGAGTGAGCAAGGTAGTGAGTTTAGAATCAGAAGTAAAGTGGGAGGTGTACAACCGTGAACGGTGATCTGCCTTTCCCTCAGCAACTGTAGTGTCATTGTTAAGCTCACGAATAATCACCGAGTTAGGACCAAATTCCACTCGCATTCCTTCACCAAGGTGAGTAATTTGGTAAACCAATAGGAGATTGGTAGAGAGATCAGGAACACTCAACACTTGGTTAAATGTTCCCCTATCCATCTCTATCGATCCACTACCGGAAACTGACACTGTCGTGTCATTATCCATCGTGATTTGGGACATTCCACATGGTTTGATGTTGGAAAAATCAACATGTGAAGAACCCATGTGGTGTGAGGCACCAGAATCTATAATCCATGTCGATGAAGAAGCAACTCTGGCTATAAGGGCCTTTCCTTTCTTCTTATGATTTTTAGCACCTTTTACAGCAGAAGACTTGGCCTTCGAAGCACTTTGTTTTATGGATTCAGGAACACTTATTTTATTCTTCTCAAGTAAATGAGATAAGTGATCAATCTATTTCTGAAAATAGTGTTTCTCGTCATGACCAGACTTCTTGCAATAGGAACACAAATACTTGATTTTCTATGCCTTAGGCTCAGAAGTCGAAGTGTTTGTGTCATTTTTAGGTTTGATCTTGGTTTCTTTCTTAGGTTGATCCTTTGTTTCTTTCTTCTTTTCATTCTTCTTTCCCTTGCTAGTACTTGCTACAAGGGCATGTGACTTGGACTTGAGAGACCCCATTTGAATGATTTTTTCCTGTTCTCGAATGAGTTGGGACCAAAAATAGTCAAAGAAGGGCATAGTCCAAGTATCACCCAAAGCATATTTTATAGCGTAGAAAGTCGACACGAAGACATAATATTCGGGACCTAGCTTAGAGAGAATTGACAAGATCAGTTGAGAATCTTTCTTCTCTACTTGACATCCTTTTAACAAAAATCTAATGTGGAAAAATTTCGAGAAGAAGGCTTGTAGGTTTTCAAAGTCACTAGGATTTAACCCTAGTAGTTTTTTTTCCATCTCATGCGCTCTCATGTCATCTAGTTGTCCAAACATCGCATCCAGCATTTTCCACGTAGATTTAGGTGTTTCAGATGCCTTAATGTGGAAGAGAAAGTTAGGAGAAATAGACATGCAGAGAATACCTAAAGCTTCATCACTACGGTTTAACCACTTAGATTTTTCAGGTTCATCATCTGGTTCAGTCTCAGTTCCCATGGTGATGCGGAATAACCCTTTACCCCTTAGTTTCATTATTATTTTCGATCTCCATTTGAAAAAGTTGAATGACGTAAGAAAAGGAATTAAAAGTGCAACCATAGTGAGAGAGAGAGAGAGAAATGCATAAAAGAAACACAACCACCTAGGACAATAAAAACCCCCTACTTTCGGCACTTTATAGTTTAGTGCGTTGATTACAATTGGGTCCGTGTGTGCAGTTTGAAACACTTGGTAACTCATCTTGTAATTAGTGTAATAACGTGCAAGAGAGGATACCACAATAGTGTTTTGTGGAGCACAACAAAAAGGACACCGTAAACAAGCACAAGTAAAAAATAGAAAGGAGGTGAAAGCCAACCCTGGTGGTGAGAAAAAATGTCTCACGTCGTAAAAGGAAACCCCCTTGCTGCAGACTATGGCGGATGAGCTCAGAGTAGTTCTGGGATGGGTGACCTCTTGAGAAATTCCTGGTGTCACTTCCTCCTAATGTTGTTAGGTCTGATTGGGTGTATACCCAGCTCCATCATGTGGGAGGGTATTGGCGTATCAGCTGTTTAACATGATAAGAGCCCTCTCCACTATCAGTTTGAGCTTTTGGTGTGACAACAAGTCTTGTAGCTCTGATACCATGAAAAGAGTTTGTGAGAATCTAATCAGAAATGAGGCACCACGAAGTAGTTGCACTCCAATGGAATCGTGATAGCTCCAGCGATAGCAAGAAAGAATTGATCAGTAATAGAAGAACTTGCTCAACAAAAATAAAGCTTTCATAGAGGAAAGATAGCGGAGTGTCTTGACATGCTCATAAATGAATAGAAAAGGGGTACATATAGGGTGCTGAGTAACCCTAGTGCATGACACACATGAAACCCTAAATCTAACCCATGTGAGATGACCCTCCAATATGAGAGAAGGACACATAGGATAACTCACACCAATAGAAATGAGATTGTCAAACCAGCATCCCAGTTCACAGTATGGTGATAGTAATTTTATAAATTCTGACAGACCACCTCGCAGGTTGACAACTTGCATACCAAACTTGAATAACATCTTCTTATTGTATGTTTTGTTTATCCCGTATAGCAGGTCCTCCATATCTAAAATAAGTAAATATCTCTTATCACTACCTGCAGGGAAGTAAACAAATTTTATTTTCATCGGTCGCATATCAATTACAACCAATTGAAATAAACTAAATTTTAGCTTATGGTTAACAATTATCAATTGAGATTTCAGCTTGAATTACACCGCCTTTGCACAATGTTGGATCTGTTGATGCAAAATCTATTTCAAATAAACATTCATCAATTCATAATTTATTTCTTCCTATTGAAAATGTGAGCATAATGTATTTGAAATAAACATTAATCAATTCATAATCAATTTCATGTAGTGGAAAACTTAAATGGATAAACATAGTGGTTTCTGTGGTGATATGGTAAGTACAATATAAATTATTCTCTATTTTATAATTAAAATTTAGTGGCCATTAGGCTACGCTTATATTCATCGAACCACCCTTTTACAGAGAACAGTTCTTAGCTATTGATGAGGATTTGTGACCACTAGGTTATGACATCATTGGCCGAACTACACTTAGATGGAAAAACTTTAATGAGGCTAGCCAAGTATTGCTTTACACACTTCTGAGGTGGATCAAGCCATATGTAGTTCTGTTTGTGATGATGTTGAAGCCAAAACAATTTTAATTCAATCTAAGTATTCAGTATGCAGTAGTGAATCAGTTAAACACTATAGATAGTATGTAGTTGTAAATCAACAAGATATTGTTAAATGTAAGGTTTTTTAGTAAAACCATTTATGTATTGAACATGGATGCATAGAGTCTACTAAGCTCTATATACTTCATTTTAAATTGTTATCATAGTTTACAAATGGATTTCCTTCAACTTTTTCTTCGACCCTAAGCCAAGTATATAAACTAATGTCTGTTAGTTATCGTTTCCTATAAATTTGTGGGCCTTATAAATAATTTTGTTGTAAAATTTACATGGATATCATATCATTTCCTATACATTTGTGGGCCTTATTAGTTGTCTGCATAATCATTTATTTTCTTATAAATTTGTGGGGCTTATTAGAAATTTTGTTTGTAAATTCATATCATTAACATACCTAGATCTGATGGTATATTCGTGGCTAATGTGCTAGCGTCCTCCACATATATCATCTAAACTGTTAAAAACAAAACTTTGTTTAAAAAATTAAAAACCATGACAATTGAAGATAGAGCTCATTAAACATATTCATAAAATGATTGAAAATAATCACCATGTTGAATTGGTTGTGTAGCGTCATGGTGAAATGGTTATACATCAACTTTTGTAGCTTTGTGGTTATCTGCATAAACAATAATTGTATAAGTAGTATATTTAGGTTAAAATCCATTAAACAAAATCACTTGTTGAAGTTGATTTTGGAGACAAACCTTTCTTAATATGAGGATAGTAATGTTTCAGAAACATCGCTTGAATATGTGTCTCAACAATAAAAATGATAGATAGTTTGGAATCCACCAATGCACGAAGAGCAACACTACTACCGTAAAACACTAATACTAGAGAATTTACGGAACAACATCGAGTGAACATCTCAACCTAGAACTCATACAATCTTTCGCAAAGAAAAGGATGGAAGTTTCCTTGTAGGCTAATTTTGTTTGCAGTTACCAATTTTTTTGTCAATTTCTCCATCCAATCCATAGTGACCTCTTCTTTATAATCATCGTTATTGTTGCAACTGTGCACACAAGATATTGTGTAAATAAGACACAAACTTTTGAATATCCCATTACTATTGTAGAGTCTGTAGCATCCATCGAGAATTGATACTCCAATGTCTTTAAAATTTTCCATGTATCTTTGTACTGTATCGCTTAACATTTTTGAATAACCAGTTGGTATTAGAACAATAATAATACAATCTAACACATGGGTTTCAATAACTGTTAGAATCTTCATTATGACATCGAAAGAAATATTGTTGGCCAAATTATAAAAAATCAATGATCATACATTCAACATTGAAAGGATTAGTTGAAGGAATAGTTAAGAAAGTTGATGGAAGCTGGAATGGATATGCACATTTACAAGAAAAATTTTCTGTGACTTTCATCCTTACAAGTTAATTTCCTTCCAGTGACATCACATAGTTGTCTAATATTGTCTGAGCCGTGACGAGAATAAATTCTTCCACCTCATGATCTTTTTCTGTTTTTCCATTTTTCCACAATATGGGAATCAAATTTTCTTTTTCCAATGCTCTCTTCACCCAACAGTATAGACAACTGGTAGTAGCGTGATTCGTGCAATTTAAAATTTTCCATTACATTGGATTCACTGTAGGATGTCAATACAATATTATCTGAATGCTTATTTCTCAAATAATGTAGAAGTTTTCTCTTTTTTTTTGTCTCCTTTTATTCTCTGGTAGTAAGAATAAAATTTCTATGCTATTACACTAACTTCAAAAGACCCAATTGATTTAGTATTCCTTTTCAACCCATGTAATTTTGATTTAGATGGGTCTATCTCCAATTTATTCAAATATGTTAACCTTAGCATAGTAAATAACTTGGCATGTTTAGAGGTGAAAGAAAACCTTTTCTATGCAAGAAATGAAAAACATAACATGTTTTCTCGTTTCTATATAATTTTCTAAATACTGTAAATATACAATTTTGAATGTATTTTACATTTGAACAACCAGTTTTTTCGGAATCTGTTAGAATCCCCAAATTCCAACCATATTTTGAACAGGAACATGGTCTGTTGTTTATGGAGGCATGAATTTCCATTTTCATGAAAAAAGAAACATCCAAATCCATATCCAGAATAAGACACTTATTGTTTTCAAAGTAAAAGCATTCCACATGGACACGAAGTGTCCCTAAATCAATAACTTCTGACAATAGAACAATACCAACTTCCTCATGATTTTCATCTATAAAAAAAAACCATAGGTCGACATGGTAGTTTTCAGGGGAATTAAGTTCCAAAAACCATTCCTCGTCTCTTTTCTTCCAAAAAACACCGCCTGCGATGAATGTAATTTTTTTGAATGGATTACGAACAATGGAAAACATTTTACCTATATTTAGAGTAAGATACATTAATAATTAGGTCATTTCTGAACTTTAAAGTGTTTTTCTCACATTGTTTGTTAAGGAATTGAAATACTACCCTAGCAGACACCAACCTTTAGATTTCTTTACTATATATCACAATAGAGTAATTAACTTAATGGTTAGCAACCACTAGGCTTTGATAGGACATCTTATGTATCATTAAATTGGTTACAGTAATTCATATTTTGTGGATAAAATATATAATTACATAATTTTTCTAAAAGTATGAAATCGAATTATGATGAATTGAAAGATATGAAACCATTTGCACCTTTTGAAAGTATTACATATGATTTGAAAAAGATATAACATTATATAGATGGCATAATAGGAGCGTTAAAAAATACACACTTTAGTGGCAGATAGACTTCTAGTCAACATATAAAAGAACAACCTAAAATAATTGTCAAGCCATTTACACTTTTTTAATGATAAACTGTATAGGACATTAAGATGTAATATTTGGTATTTTGAAGAGAGTTTGTAGTAACTTGGGATTTTTAGTTTTACAAGACGATGTGATTTTTGTGTATATCGGTCATATTGTAGTAGTGATGATTAGATGCCTGTAACAAGACTAATGAACATGTTTAAAGGATAATAGTCGAAAGATCTAATGTTTGGTATTTTGAGGAGAGGATTTGAGCAACAAATCACATTAACAGAGTTAGTGATAGCTCATCAATTTTTGTTATATAAGACAATGTTAAATACATGTATATCAGACATACTTTAGTTGTTATGTCTAAATGTCTATAAATAATCTAAGTACAATATTTTAAGTGTAGCGCTTGGTGGGAAATTCCATGACAAGTGATAAAAACAAACGGGAAGGATTACACTTTTCCTAAACGTAAGTATGGCCCTCTTCACAATAGTCATTTTCGTGGAAACCGTACTCTCTATAAGGTCATGGTGGGTTAAATCTATTTAAGAAAAGATTTGATTATTAACAATGTTTTTGAGTACTAGTAAAACAAGGGTCTATTCTCTCTTACTTTGATTATAAGTTAGATTTACAATACAAATTGAATAAATTTATTCCAAATTGTTCGAACTTATGTTAACGTATTTATAGTGCCTGTCTTCTTAGGCTGCAAACATTTGTTGTTTGTACACTTTTGGCTCGTATCCATGGCGGAAACAAGTGATACACTACAAATACTTGATAAGGATCAAGCCATATGTATTGTCCATAAAATATATTGTTTGTAACATATAATTCACAATGTTTTGTATTAGAAAAATTATTTACCTAACGCTTAGTTTCATTACTTATCGAAAGTAACAACACAACGAACGTTAGTTTCAATATTTTCTTTTATGAAAATTTTGGTTAAATAATAAATTGCATCCTAGTTAAGAGACTGTGAGGCTCCTACCATTACGGTCATTGTAAACACTATATGTACAACTTTAGATCGCTAGTTTTTTTCATTGATTATAATTATATCATGTTGGCTAGAATGTACTTGGTGGAGATAATAGTTGCATTGCATACTATATAGAGGGAACAAACTTTACATAGTTCACATAAGGTATATTATTTAAAACACATAATTCACATTGGATCTTATCGGATAAAATTACTAGCGAACACTAAACATTCTTTCCTTATCGAAAGTAAGGGAATAGTGGACCCTAGGTTCGACAGTTTAATGATTTGAAAACAAAGATAAAATAAAATATCATGCTCTAGTTTAGCAGTTGCTAGGCTCCCACCATTACTACAATTCATTGTAAATACCATACGTATATAGCTTTGGGTCGCTACTATGTTTTCATGATTATGTAGTACTCATAAGACTTATTATTTTTAACATATAATTCACATTTTTTCGTACGAGAGAAATTACGTAGTGGCCGCTAAGATTTCATACGTATTGAATTGAGTGATATAGCTTAGCGAGGCTCCTACCTTTACCTCTTATGAATATAAACACTATATTTACAGTTTTGGATCGCTAGCCTTAATATTTAGTTCCTATAAGATACATAGTTTTCAACTCATATTTTATATCATTTATAATCAAAGAAAATGCTTAGCAGACACTAAGCTCCTTACCTTATTGACAGAAATGGCACATCAGACCCCTAGTCTCAAAAGTTTCTTATTATGAAATTAGCCATAAAATAACAAAAAACCATGGTATATCTTAGTGGCTACTAGCCTCCTACCTTTACCTCTTCTCATTTTAAACACTATCATTACAGTTTTGGATCCTTGGCCTTGGTATGCAGTTCCAATGAGATACATGGTTTTCAACTCATACTTCAGATCATTTCCTATTGAAGAAAATGCTTAGCGCACACTAATCTCCTTTACTTATTCACATAAATGACATATCAGACCCTAGGCTCAAAATTTTCTTGTTTTGAAAGTAGCCATAAAATAATAAATCACAGTTTAACTTAGTGGCCGCTAGCCTCCTACCTTTACCTCTTCTCATTTTAAACACTATCTATAAAGTTGTGGATCACTACGCTTAGTATGTAGTTGTCATAAGATACATGGTTTTCAAGACATATTTCACATCATTTCTTAACAAAGAAAATGCTTAGCACCCGCTATGCTCCTTAACTTATTGATAGAAACGACATATCAGAGCCTAGGCTCAAATGTTTCTTATTGTGAAAATAGCTTTATTATGTATTGCAAATAGCTTGTTCAAACTTGCCACATGACACTTTTATGTTTCTTATTTAGATGGCTAGCCTTATTATGTATCCCAAATAACCTGTTTGAACTTGCCATGTGGCACATTTTAATCGGATAATTAATTTAAATTAGCACACACTATATCTAACAATGTAGAAATCAATCTTGATAAGTAAATGTCTGTATATTATTCTAATATACTTCAAAACTATGTTTAGGATTTATTTCTTCTATTTTCTTATAATATATATTTTTGTTATCCTTGTTTTAATATATGTTGTATAATATATTTATTATTATGTTTATATTATTATAGTCTATAGACAATGAAAAATGTTTATTTTTTAATTTTTAAACCATGTAAAAATAAAAATAGTGAAATTCAAATTCCCCACATTTTCGGATGTTTGAAATTTCAATAGCTCGCCCTTTTACTTTTAGAGAGGGAAAGTGAAAATTTCAAATTTTTCGTATACCGCTCTTTTTCTATTTTTTAAATTTATTTCGTGAAATGTGCTAAACAAATTATTAATACCTCAGAGAAATATTGAGTAGGGTTTCTAATTTTTTCGGTCAGTAAAAAAATCATGTCTTCAAAATAAAAAAATGTGCAGACTGTAGTTTACAGGGCTGAATGTTCGAATCCTAGTTTTTGTTTCATGCGATTATAATTTTTTTCACAGATAAAGGAACACAAAAGAAGTACACAAAGGATGCACACAAAATATGCACACGAAGGAGGTTAACAATAGAGGTTGTGAAAAGAATCACTTTGATTATTTGAATGAGATAGCAGATGGAGGTTTAAAAGACACCATAAAACACAAAATAATCCCAAATATTACTAAACCAAGTATTTATAGTAAAGGTGTACCTTTTTATTATGGGATATATTATTTTCTCTGTAGTCGACTGGTTCCTGTATTTTATACGATAGTCCACTCGTGATCCACACAATCCCTTCTTTGTCTTATTGAATCTAAAAGAGTTGACGAATCGTATTAGAAACTGTGCACCACGATGAAGTTGCACTCTAGTTGAATCATAATGGCTCCAACGTAATCACAAGGAATAATCAATCAACAACTGAATAACTTGCATAACAGAACAAAGCTTGCATATGTAGAGAAAGACAGCGGAGTGTCTTGGCATTCTCATAAATGTCAAATGAAGGGATACATATAGGGTGTTGAGTAACCCTAGTGCATGACTTAATAGCAAACTCTAAACCTAAACCTAAACATAACCCATGTGAGATGACCCTCCATATGTGAGAGGAGGACATGTAGGATAACTCACACCAATAACCCCCTTCATCGAAGCTGGGGTAGTGGCTATGACGAGTTAGACTAAAAGAGAAGACACTCCTAAACAACTAGGAAAGATGTGTCGATGGGGCTCGACAGCTAAAGGTCTGCTAAGGTACCCATATAAAAACAACATCTTCCTAGAAGAAGAAGAAGAAAAGGACTACATATCCCGAAGAAGATGAGCAGCTGCAAAAGACCTCACCCCAAGAAGAGACCATAAGTGAAGAAACTTCATCTCAGTGAAGGGCTTGGTAAATAAATCTGTAATCTGATCAGCTATCTAAATGTACTGAATGTTGATGATACCATCATGAATAAGCTCTCGTATGAAGTGCATATGGATCTCAATGTGCTTCATCTACTGATGCTAAACTATATTTATACAAATAGAGATAGTGCTCATGTTATCATAGTAGATAATGGTAGGCCGTCAAAGGTGGATTCCAAACTCTGTCAGAATACCCTGTAGCCAAATAACTTTTGTGGCAGTGTTAACTACTCCTTTGTATTCTGTCTCTGTAGCTGATATCACAATTGCATTCCACTTCTTGCTAGACCAACTAAAAGGACCCAAACCAAGAGAGAAACTGTAGCCAAAAGTAGATTTCTGATGATCTAAGTCACCAGCCCAATCAGAATCTTTGAACCCAATCAAGTCAATATCTACCCCTCCATGATAGTGAATACCATTAGTATAAGTTCCGTGAACATAATGAAGGATCCATTTAGCTACTTTCCAATGCAGCTCATGTGGCTCCTGCATGAATCTGGACATGATCCCAACGACATACGATAAATCTGGTTGAGTGTGAGTCATGTAAATCAAGCTCCCCACCAACTATTGATAAAGGGTACCATCAACCAAGGGAGTAGAGAAATCAGAAACCAACTTAACCCCGGAAAGAAAAGGAGTAAGAGAAGACTTGCAATCAGATATCTGAAAATGAGCTAGCAAATCAAGAGCATACTTAGGTTGTGAAATCAAAATTCCCAAGTCAAATTATGAAATCTGGATCCCAAGAAAGTAATGAAGCAAACCTAAGTCAGTCATGGAAAACATGTTGGCCAAGGCGATCTTCACAGAATCAATAATAGATGAAGTACTACCTGTGATAAAAAAGTCATCAACATAGAGAACAAGAATGAGTATGGATTCATCTTGCCATAAAATATAAACATTTGGATCAGAGTGACACCTAGTAAACCTTGATGTAAGTGAAAAGGAGTCCATCTTGGCATACCAAGCCCGAGGGGCTTGTTTAAGGCCATAAAGAGACTTCTTTAACTTACAGATAAGGGAGGGATCATGGAAATAACTCGGAGGTTGTTCCATGTAGGTATCTTCCTCTAGGTCCCCATGAAGGAAGGAACTCTTAACATCCATTTGATGGACTTTCCATCTGTTTGTTGTGGAAATGGCAAGGGTAAGTTGAATAGAAATCATCTTTGCAATTGGAGAAAAGGTTTCAGTATAATCAACCCCAACTATTTGGGACAAAACCTTAGCTACTAATCACACTTTAAACTTTTTGATGTCTCCATCTACTCCATACTTTGTTAGAAACACCCACTTACACCAAACGATTTTTATTCCTTTCGGAAGAGGGGTGAGATCCCAAGTATCGTTCTTCATGAGAGAGGAATACTCCTCATACATGGTAGAATACCACTCAGGAATACCAGAAGCCTTCCAGAAAGACTGTGGATCAGAAGCAGAGGTGAAGAAAGAGTGGGGTCTAATGAAATCTGAGTGAGTACGTCTCATATCTGAAGTATCTCCAACTAAATCTCCAGCACTTTGAAAAATTTTCCTAGCCCAAACAGGACCAGGAGGATCAGGCTCAGAGTTGGAAGATTCTTCACTTGAGTGAGAAGGGACATAGTCCTCATAATCACTACTATCAGAATTAGAAGACTCAGAGGTTTGATGGTCGGGAGGATCAGGAAGTGGAGTACGCTCAACAACATCATCATTTGATGAGTCAGAATCTAAATCAACGAGTTGAAGAACCTCAATAGGTGGAGAAGTAGAAGTCGAAAAAGACTCATTAAAATTAACACTTCTCTTAATATACAACTCATGAGAAGTAGGATTCATCAATTGATATCCCTTCAAGTCATCAAGATATCCTACAAAGATATAAGGTTTGGATTGTGGTTCCAAAGCCTTGCATTTCTTCTTGGGAATCTGAGCCATAGCCTTGGATCCAAAGACTCGAAAGTGCTCAACATCAGGTTTGGACCAAACCAGTCTTTAAAGGGTGTCATCCCTCTTACTGCCTTGTGTGGAACATGGTTCTAAATGTAATTAGCACAATTCATTGCTTCAGCCCAATACTGCGGAGGAAGAGACTTCGAGTGAATCATACAAGTGGCCATCTCTTTAAGAGTACGATTCTTTCTTTCTGCTACTCCATTCTGCGAAGGGCTATATGCAACTGTATGCTGTAAGGAGATCCCTTCAGAAGTGTAGAAATCCATGAACCTATTATTTACATATTCACCTCCATTGGCAGTTCGAAGAACCTTGATAGACTGTTCTGCATGTTTCTCAGCAAGAGCCTTAAAGTTCTGAAAATGTTCAAAGACTTCATACTTAAGCTTAAGAAAATATACTGAAGTATATTGCGAATAGTCATCAATGAAGGTTAGCACATAAAGAGCTCTAGTATATGAAGGATACGGAAATGGACCAGAAATATCACTGTGAACAAGATCCAAGGGACGAGTAGCTCTCCAGGCTTTTCGTTTGTCAAATTTCTTTTCAAGATGTTTTCCAAGGGTAAAACCCTCACAAAGACCCTTAGAAAACTTGACACGGGGTAAACCGTTAACCATTTCATTTTGGCTCAATTGTTCAAGGTAGTGATAATCTAGATGTCTGAAATGCGCATGCCATAGCTTACTAACCTCATTTGCATGAGTGAGCAAGGAAGTGGGTGTAGAATCAGAAGTAAAGTGGGAAAAGGTATATAACTGTGAAAGGTGATCCGCCTTTCCCTCAGCCACTGTAGTGTCATCGTTAAGCTCATGAATAATCACCGAGTTAGGACCAAATTCCACTCACATTCCTTCACCAAGGTGAGTAATTTGTAAACCGATAAGAGATTGGTAGAGAGATCAGGAATGGTCAATACTTGGTTGAATGTTCCCTCATCCATCTCTACTGATCCACTACCAGAAACTGACAATATCGTTTCATTATCCATCATGATTTGGGACATTCCAAAAGACTCGATGGTGGAGAACTCAACATGTGAAGATCCAATGTGGTGTGAGGCACCATAATATATAATCCATGTCGATGAAGGAGTAACTTTGGCTATAAGGGCCTTTCCTTTCTTCTTATTAGATTTAGAACGTTTTGTAGTGGAAGACTCGAGCTTCGGAGCATTTTGTTTGATAGACTCAGGAACACCTATTTTATTTTTCTCAAGTAATTAAGTAAGGTGATCGATTTGTTTTCTCATACATGTATGCTCTTTATGACCAGGCTTCTTGCAATAGGAACACAAATACCTATGTTTCTATCCTCTAGGCTTAGAAGTCGAAGCGTTTGTGTTATGTTTAGTATCGGTCTTGGTTTCTTTCTTAGGTTGATACTTTTTTTCTTTCTTCTTTTTTAGTCTTATTTTCCTTACTAGTACTTGCTACAAGGGCATGTGACTTGGACTTGAGAGACCCCATTTGAATGAGTTTGTCCTATTCTTGAATGAGTTGGGATGAAAAATAGTCAAAGGAGGGCATATTCCAATCCTTGCCCAAGGCAACTTTTGTAGCATAAAAAGTTGACACAAAGACAGAATATTTAGGACCTAACTTAGAGAGAATCGATAAGATCAGTTGAGAATCTTTCTTCTCTACTTAACATTCCTTTAACAACGATCTAGTGTAGAAAAAATTCAAGAACAATGCTTGTAGGTTTTCAAAATCACTAGGATTTAACCCTAATAGTTTGTTTTCCAACTCATGCGCTCTCATGTCATCAAATTATCCAAACATTTCATCTAACATTATCCACGCAGACTTAGGTGTTTCAGACGACTCAATGTGGAAGAGAAAGTTGGGAGAAACGGACATGTAAAGAAGACCTAAAGCTTCATCACTGTGGTTTAACCACTTAGATTTTTCAGGGTTATCATCTGGTTCAATCTCAGTTCCCATGGTGATGTGAAATAACCCTTTACTCCTTAGTTTCATAATTAGTTTCGATTTCCATTCGAAAAATTTAAATGGCGTAAGTAAAGGAATTGAAAGTGCATCCATAGTGAAAGGAGAGAGAAGGAATGCAGAAAAGAAACACAACCACCCAGGACAATATAATAACCCCCTACTTTTGGCACTTTATAGTTTAGTGTGTTGAATACAATCGGGTCTGAGCGTGCGTCTGGAAACACTTGGTAACTCACCTTGCAATCAGCGTAATAACGCGCAAGAGAGGAGATGTGTTTCGGGAAGCACAACAAAGTGACACTATACACAAGCACAATTGTTAAAAACTAGGAAGGAGGCAAAATCAAATTGTGGTTGTGAAAAAAAGCTTCTCACGTCGCAAATGATACCCCCTTGCTACAAACTATGGCGGATGTGCTCACTAGTCGCAAGCAATAATAAGGGTAAAATACAATGGTTTAGATGAACTCAGAATGAGTTCTGATGAACTTTAGAATGTCGGAAAGGCATGCGAAAGACAAAGAGTGCTCAGAGTGTCACTGCACACTTGAGCGCATGATTAGTAAAAAAATTGACAATAACGCGTTAAAATTTTACCGTTTGGAAATGTCCTATTTAGCTAATTTTAGAGCTATTTGGACTTTGTAAAAAAATGGTAATGATGTTAATTTAAGAGATGATTTTTTAATAAAAAAACTTATCTAATCGTAAATTATAATCACAAAAAAATTAATTCTAATTAATTACGATTATGGAATATGTAATTAAAAAAATCCTAATTAAATATGAAGAATCTAATTAAGATTAAAAAAATCCTAATAGAAAAATGTTTTAAAAAAATACTTTCCCTTTTTAATTTAAATTTATTCCAACTATTTTTTTAAAAAAATCGGTTGAAAAAGAAATTTTATACCAAAGGCTTACTATTAAAAGGGAAACTTTTCATTTTTTTTGAAAAAGCTTAAAAACTTTACCAAAAAAAGCATAAGCTTTTTTATTTGATTTAATTAGAAAGAATTAAAAAAAAACACAAAAAAAAAATTGGATTTTAAAAAAATTGGAAAGTATTTAAAAAATACGTACCAAAAGAGATTGAGAAACCTTACCAAATAAACTATAACAACTTATAGTTGTTTGAAGAATCTGCATGGGTAGAGAGCTGTGAGGACAGGCTTGGTGGGCTCGGTTGGCACGCAAGGGAGAATGATGCCTGAGGTGAGTGCTCGGCGCAGAGGGAGCGGGGAAGAGCACGCAGGGCACGTGGGAGCCAGGGGCCAAGGGGAAGACGCAGCCAAGAAGAACACATGACCAAAGGGTAGAACCAACGACCAAGACGACTCAGGCAGAGCCAAGATAGGTCGCAGGAAGTTTAGAAAGCTCGGGGTGGAGCCAAAACGACAAACACTGAAATATGACATGTACTGCAAAACCAAGTAATACACAAGAGAGACCAAAAAACCATAGAGATATAGAAATTTTGAGTTTAATTAAAAAATTAAAAAACCAGAAAATAAACCTCTATTTTAATTGATCTCCAAATTTAGCTGCAGTTAGCTAAATGTAGCTATAAAACCCCTGAAATCTTCAAGAATACCTGCACATTTACGAAGAACACAACAAACCCAAAAAATTTCGAAGAGCAAGAAGTTAAATACATTAGCAAGGAAAAACCAGAATATAATGATCAAAAACTTGCATGAGGAGTTTTTAAAAAATGAAAAAACAAGAGTAATCACAACTCAAAAAAAATGAGGGCATGTTTACTTGATCTTAGCTCTAATACCATGAAAGAGTTGATGAATCATATCAGAAATTGTGCACCACAATGAAGTTGCACTCTAGTTGAATTGTAATGGCTCCAACGTAATCATAAGGAAGAATCGATCAACAACTGAATAACTTGCATAACAGAACAAAGCTTACATATGTAGAGAAAGACAACGGAGTGTCTTGGCATAGTCATAAATGTCAAAGTGAAAGGATACATATAGGGTGCTGAGTAACCCTAGTGCATGACTCAATATCAAACCCTAAACCTAAACCTAAACCTAACCTATGTGAGATGACCCTCCATATGTGAGTTGAGGACACATAGGATAACTCACACCAATAGAATCGTGCTCTGCAATCAAGCCTTGCTTTCCATTTGCTTTTGATTTATGCGCCAAACTGCCTTATTCTTCATGAAAACGCACTTTTTTGTGTGTTATGCAAATCAAAGCATAATCACTTTTCTGCTCTAGTATCTACCTCTGTTTAACATTTTCCCATTTGAGGCAAAATATGTCATCTTTGGCTATTTTTTGTTCTAAAATCAAAAAGATTGAATTTTTAAGGATAATGATTAAGGCTTTCATAATCATAATTTTTAATTTGATTAAGATGTGAGGAGAACTTTAAAAATAACTTAGGTTCAATCAAGTTGAGGCAAAGAATGACCTCGCTTTTTAATACATATGAGATGGTTGTGGAATGAAGTGGGGTGATTTAGATATTTTAGGAAGAGGTTAAAAAATTTTGAGCCATAATAAGATATATTGACCAGAATTCAATTGTATGAATTATTTTAATTAGCTAATATATGCTTCCATTGTCTGTTTGCCAAATGATTTTGTCTTCAATCATTTTATCATAAGTACATTGGAATCACATTATGATATGCGAATAGAGGATTATTAGATCTAATTAACAATATACATTGAATAATTAATATATTACCTAAATGGTTAGTGACGTTAGTTAATCTAGTGGAAAAACTAACATAGTTTTGAAATGATATGAATGATAGTGATTCAATGTGTGTTTTGGCAATAAGATCATGAAAAGCCCAATTTTGGTGTTTCGAGTATTGACATACATAATCTATACATATACTTCTTTTATGTATATGAGATTTGAATGATTGTTGATGTTATTTGTTATGTCTTGAAATGATGTTTTCAATGTATGATGTTAGGTTTTCATCAAGGAGGTTGTAATGATAAGCATCAAGGAGGTAGGAAAGATTGTTACCCAAAAGGGTAATGATGAACCTATTCCATGATTGGATCATTATTTTCCTCTCCTCTTCGGAAAGATAATCGATAAGTACAAACCTCTTGAATACAAATAAGTGAAGGAATGGATAATTGAATCAAATACAAGGATATCTTAGATTTAGAGAGTACATGATCTAGAGGGAGGTTGATATTGGTTTCTACTTCATACTATAGATGCGGCCATAGGAATGTAACTTAGATAAATTGGTTGTATGTGGATCTAGTCATTACCTTAGTAGGATCCTCATATTGCAATCCATATGAAAGTTTCCACTATAATCTCATATTAGCAAACAGTAATTCTAAGACCCCTTGAGAATTATAAGCATGCAAGTATGTGACTTTACATGATAACTTTTTCATAATGATCAAGATTGCATACATACTTATATTTTGACCATTGGGTATTCAAATGTTAAACTATAGCATGATAGTTCAATGATCAAGAGTTGCTAAGCTAAGATTGGCTACATGTTATGTCTGAAAACATGCTTGGGGGAATACATATTTCAAGTATCCCACAAGAAAAATAGACCAACAAATTTTTGTGTTGGTGGTCATTCACGTAAAAAATGTTGTTAAGACTGTCTTATGAAGGAAACCATATTTTCTACCTTTATCAATAAATAAAAAATTCTAAGCCAAAATGTGTATGAAATTGACGATACAAGGAATTGTAACATAGAGTTTTTGTAATGCATCAGCACATGGATTATCTTCTTAACACACAAACTTGATTTACGTAGGTTTACACCATTAATATACACTTGCCATGACAAATAGAATCAATCCCTATTAAATAATCCCATTCAAACAAAATTCAACTGACATGTGATACCATTTCTACCTTAATCCTATTCTTGAATAAATCCAAAACAAAAATATTTGCAAAATGAAATCGATGATAGCTATGAACTTATTTGGAACATATAGTTTCCTATATCTAACACATGTAGATTTTGGACGTAACAACATATTCAAAATCCTTATCTACAAGTGATTGATCTTGTTTACATGTTAAATGTGACCAACAATCCCACCTCTAAAATAATGCAATACTCACCAATTACTTCCTCTCAAAGAATATTATATGTTACGTTTAATATTTATCAAACAAAAAGTCAGGCTAATCATTCATAAGAGTAGTATCGTCATGTGTAGCTAAAAAACTTGGTGATAAATTTCTATTTGGTTAATTCTAAGATGTCATAAAACCTTTCGTTTATAGATGTACATAAATGACAATATTTCAAATTAATCTGGTGTTAAGAACTTGGAATGTTGAGGATATTCCACTACCAAGTCTCAGTGGCTACATAATCCATAAGTTAAAAATCTTGCTTAATCATGGTACCTAGCTTATTACCTACAAGCATGGAAATTTGGTTCTTATAAGTCTGATAGGTCTATAAAGATGAACAAAAGCATTATGATATCAAATATTTTGGGTGGTTATGCCTAAAACATTCAATAATCTTTCAATAATTTGTCTTGGGATGATTAATCCACTCCTACGTTATCCACATCATATAGATTTTATTCAATCATTAAACAAAGAACATGAATTCTCATTTTAAGTTGAAATGCATGTTCTAGCTTACCCACTAAATTACAAAGGATGCCTATTTGGTGTTAACAATAACTTCCTCCACCCTAATTTTCTCCAAGTTTAAACAATTACCAACAATACTATGATGGTTTGATTTAGGCATGAAAAACTAGGTCAATGTAAGCACTTCAAAAAAATGTTTCACATACGTTCCAGTCCATGAAATTTCTCCCATCGTACTAGTGTTTGTTACAAGTAAATTATCTCTTCTTAACTTATATTGCCAAAATTTGTTTTCACATGTAACCATTTGTTGTTTGCACCTTTTATTACATTTCCTATATCTACACACCTTTGAGTATGCCAAACAACCATTAGTTTTAATCAAAAAATAAAGATAAATGCATCCAGGAAAGCTTAGGACATTCAGGCTCTTGGCTCCACCTTGTCGACGATCTTGATATCTTCATACCCTTTACTCTAATCAGAGGAGGAGGACGAATTGACACAACATTCTGGCATTTTCACTTTAGTGTAAGCAGGGATTTCTATACCCTGATTTTCTGCAACTTCTTCCAGACCACGCGCAATCACCTGCATCCACCACTTTAGGGCATGGACATGATATTGAAGGATTACTAGATGCTCTTCCAACTTCTCATTCTCCTTATGTAAGACAAACTGAAATTCCCAAAGAGTTATACATTATGTTTGTTATGCTCAACCCTTGCACCATGTCAAAAATGTTCCTATTTTGGACTGGTTTGGGTCAACATTATCTTGCGCATGAAACTCTCAAAAATATCACCATTATCTTCTTCTTCGAATTTCTATGTGACTGACCAAACCTTCTTAAGCCAATTCTGCATCATTTGCGTTCATTAATTTTCCCTAAGCTCCATCATTAAGAACTTTTAATGTATCCATTCCCCAGACCTCAGAATCACTTGATTGTCATAGTTCTCAAAATCTTCCTATTAGGACCACAACTCCATGCTACCCAAGAAACCACCAACACCCATGTCTTCATCATCACTGAGAGACAGGAAGCAATATATTGATCAAAAATGAAAAGAGGAAAGGGGTAGTGAAATGTCTACATAACCTTGAGATATAATAGCCACCATTATGCACAACACATGAAAGTAGGTCCTTGACAATATAGAAGATAATCAATTATATATCCTAATCATAAATATCAGACTTTCCCATTAAAAATATTAAATGCAATATTCCATCTTACATTTTGACTCAAGATATAACCCTTAATCGATTAGTCTATTGAATACAATCTATCGATGTCATAAATGACCATTAAGCAAAATAGCATATCGTCTTGTCACCACCTAAAAAAGTTACCCCTAAGAATAATACCCTAATTTTTATTAAAATCCTATAAGTCACTACATTTTGACAAATTAAAGTAAGTTATTTTGAGCTTATTGACCTCTAAGTTAATCAACCATGTTAACTTTGAAGAAATATTATAGCACAATTCAAGATTATATAAATTATTCAACTTTATTGTATGATTTTAAGATTTCAAATTAATATATTTCAAACATAGTGCCCGCTAATTTATGCCACCACATAATCTTTGCAATCTATCAGTGGTTAGGATTTAATAAATTAAATTAATATCATAAAAATCAACATAGATCAACCTATTAGGTTTTGCCACATACATAATATTAGGATCTTAACAGTCTCTAGGTTTCAACAAAAGAAAGTAAGAACTTGTAATATAGCATATTTTGAGCTAAAAAACAATAGTATTTAATAAACAAAAGAAAGGAATTGACTTTGGAGATCTTTATAACAATCAAATTAAAAGACCTATAATATTATAAATTAGTTGAATTTTTTATATGCATTTAAGATTTGGAATTAATATATTTCGAGCTTAGCACCCGCTAGGTTATGCTACCACATAAAATTTGGAGACTACCATTGGTTTCATATACTTTGAGCTTAGCATCTAGTAGCCTTTTCCACAATGTATTGTTTAGAGATTGAATTCGCTATTTTACAACAGTTAGCAAATTACAAGAAGATATTTTGAACTTAGTCGATGCTAATTTAAATAACGAAATAATATATGGAGGTTATGGTCAATAGGATTAAACAAATTAAAGTAAAATATTTTGAACTATGTGGACACTATGTACTTCCATAATATATTATTTCAAGCATAGTGGTTGTTATCATTTAACATGTTACTGAATGATATTTTGATCTTAGCGTCCACTAGATTATGACACAACATAATATTTGGTTCTTAGCGCTCATTAGTTCAAACAAAAGAAATAAGATATTATTAGCTTGGCTTCCAGTGGGTTGCGTCAAAACATAATATTTGGATCTTACTGGTGACTGGGATTTAGCAAATTTGAATCAACATAGTTTGAGCTTAGCAGTTGTTAGGTACTTAAACAATATATAATTTTGATCTTCATAGCCACTAGGTTTTTCCGCAACATGTTATTTGGTGATTTCATCACTAGGGTTCAATAATTCATAATTAAGATATTTTACAACATCTAGCAAATTAGAGGTATATATTCATAAATTTTCTGGTCCTAAACCCACTATATAATATTACGAGTTTAGTTTTTGCTAGCATATAACTAGTAAGATAATTATATTTTAATATTAGACAATGGTACGTTATGCCACACCATAAATTTTTGGAGCTTGGTGGTCACCAAGTTTTATCAAAATAAAGTAGGATATTGTGATCTGAGAAGCTGCAAGGTTATACCAATACATAAAATTTGGAGCATAGTGATCTTAAGAATGTAAGAAAACTCATTAAGATATTAGGATAGCTTAGCCACAACTACCATATGACGAAACATAAAACTATTTGGAATTAGAGTAAAAGTGGGTTTTCCCAAATGACCCACATACTTGCATAAAAAATCCATCACGACTAGATATTACAATGAAAAAAGAAGAGAAAAGTCTCGTATGCAGAAAAAAAACCAAAACTTCCCAAACTAGACAAAGCCAAATTACATTTTATGGATATTTATGAGAGTAGTTGCTTCATCCTTAGCATTGGAAATAGGGCTTCCTTAAACCAGAACGCCCACTAACTTATTGTGTTCCAGGAAGTCTTCATTGATTTTCATCCAGGTCATGTCCATGTGACATTTCCATTCCTTGATAGAAGATACTGAGTGTATTATAATCTGTAATGGCCTTGTGTAGATCAGGAGAGATCTTCTCTGAATGGTCCTTGTGTTCCACAGTTGTAGTGGGGGAGCCCATATTCTCTGACATAGGAGAATCAAGGTAAACCGAGGAGATATCCCACAACACATCTAGAATTTCTGAGCCCATGCTAACTTACATGCAAAAAGGTGGGAGGGAAGCCACACATGATTCCATGATTAGGTGAGTTGAGTTGGTTGTAGCCATTAAAATGTCAATAGAGATGAGAGGAGAAGCCAGAGAAGCGTCAGCAAGAGGTCGAGAGGAAGTATATGTCGGGTCTGAAATCAGTTCATATAACTTAGGAGAGTGCTCTGAGGTGTTTGAAGGGTTAAGAGCTACTAGTGAAGATGACGGAGACCCAAGATCAAAAGAATAGGGGGATACCACTAGACCGCTTTGGCTAATGATAATGATGTATAAATCAGAGTCTGAAGGGAGATGAAGATAAAAACAGAAATGAAAGAATGGTTACAGAAGAGGAGGGGGACACATGCTTCTTTCCTAGCTTCTAGGGGAAGTGCAAGATTTATTTTTGGGAGGCTATCATTTTAAAGAGAAAATAAAAAGGGCCTTAGACCTTCATTTTCTCAAACCATTTTAAGGGACCTCTCAAGTGATTGAAATAGAACATCCATGCAAATTTTACCTTCCTAATCATGTTGAAGATGCACAAGAAAAAAAATATGAGGTCCATAGATCACTTTGTAGCGTCGACTACAAGTGTGAAGTACCTTCTTAATTGGTCAAAAACCCTATCCCAAGGTTGTGGAAGTGAGTCTCACTCATAGCCTGAGTGATACATTGTCAAATTTTCACCAAGACTACAAGAAATCATCCATCTCCTCATGAATCGAGTGTTTAAAATAAATGTCTCCCTCCGTGGGAAGCCCCGTCGCATAGCTGTAATGGACTCTATCAAAATATATAATTTTATCTTCCCCACTTTGAATCTTCTTTTCTTCTAGGTTTCCAGCACACTATTGGTCACTCAGTATAGAGTGACCAAAAAATATTTCCATAAACAACGTAACACCAACCATCATGGAAAATATTGCATACTACCAGGTTGGCCTTGACCTCTTCATAGGAAGAAGGCTTAATGCATTTGATGGTGCCATCCATTGTGAATAGGGCTATTATGACAGTGATTTCCAAAGGCCCAATATAGATGATGCTTAAATAGAGATGTCGAGCACCTTCATTATAATCTTCAACACGTGTCTCCAATATTTCTAATTGAAATCTGATTGTAATTAGTAATAGTCATTAATTTCTCCCATCCATCACATGAACGCAATCTATAAATGCCATAAATGCCCAAAAAAACCCAAAAATGTTCATATCCTCTTGTTTCCATCACTAAAATAGTTTATGCCTCAACATAGCCTAACAATTTTTACTGTAATCTTAGTTAATGTTTAGCCAAACACTAACATTAATTAGTTAATGTTCTTGTAATTACTGCATTTAGTGCAGGTTGAAGGTTTGAATGTTAGTGATAATAGATGTATTTAGCTAATATATATTGTAAAGGAATAATATACAAAAAAATTAAGAAATGTGAAATAAATAACATTCCTAGACATGATTTCATAATGTATATAGATTATCAGACAACAAATCATAAAGCAATCTATTATTATAATTTCTTTATTAACACATCTATTTGTTACATTTAGGTTCTCCAAGGTTGTTCATTCTACGCATGGAAATGAAGTGGGTAAGCACAAAGATGTTACAGGGAGCATAATAAACACTTGTGATGGGAATTTGTTTGTGCAATATTTGGTGAGGTGATTTCACATAAGCACTTTTTGAATGGAATGAGATGGGGATGGTGTTGTCTCTGAAAAATAATTACATCCCCATGAGTCCTCTCTATCTTGGGGTTTTATTTTTTCAATGGAGAGTAGCATGTTTAGTTCAGACCAAGATACATTTAAATGTAAATACAATCATATGTACATGGTAAGAATAATAATATGATTATTGGGTTTTGTGTTCTCTTACACGTGTAATTACATTTACAATTATAGGTACATGACATGAAGAATAATATAATTGTTTCATCTTTTAACCTAGCATCATGGATGTTAAAAGTTCTTATTATATTGAACCCTTACATGACTTCAGACTGGTGTGGGTATATATATTAGCTTGAATCAAGATTGTTTTGTTGCAGGGATAGTCAGCAAGTTTGTTGTTTATATTACTTCAAGTGTAGTGGTCACTTTCATTTAACAAGTTACTGAATGAGATTTTGAACTTAGCATGTCCGCTAGCTTATGACACAAACATAATATTTGGATCTTCGCGGTCTCAAGGTTTCAAAAAAATAAAGTGAGATATTATTTTGATTTTAGTGGTCACTGGGATTTAACAAATTAAATCAACCTAGTTTGCTAGCTTAGTGGGCTGAATGTATTTGAATTATATAATAGTTCGAGCTAAAGAGTCACTATCATTTAACAAGCTAAAGAAAGACATATTTATTTTAGTTTTCGCTAGTATCTCTAGTGTTAATATCATAATGAACTTCCACTTGGTTGGAGGATTGAATTGATATACCAAAAAATGGTATAGTAGTTTGGGATTGAAGTGAAATTTGTAACCTGTTTTTTAAATTTGTTACTACTCAAACAGAAGTGCAACTAGCGTCATGGATATTAAAATTTCTTATTATTTGAAGGGATTGAAATATTTGTTAATTACTACAAAATGCCTTTTATTTTGTACTTATAATATTGTTGTTGTTTGAATGAAAAAATATTGAACATGTTTCTAAAATAGTTTTGCATGTCTTTTAAATGTCCTAGATCAATTGTTTTCATAAAAACACTTTCCTTACATGCATTGATGGAGATGAATGACTACAATTCGATTAAGTATAACACCTGTGACATACCAATTATTGGACCAAACATATTCATTTTCAAAACATATGTTGTCTTGCAAAGGATTTCTGGAGGAAAAATTGGACTAAGGATTTACTCCCCAAGGTCAACAAGATGAAGTCCGCATGCCTTAACTGGAATTGAATTGTAAATATTGGAGGATGAAAATGTATATTATTTGAAAGATTTGTCTACTTACTACAAAATAATTTTTATGTTGTACTTATAATATGTTGTTGTTTGAGTGAAAAATATTGAACATGTTTCTAAAATAATTCAATGTCTTTTAAACGTCCTAGATCAATTGTTTTCACAAAAATGATTTTTCTGCATACGTTTATGGAGATCAATTACTACAATGTCTTAAGTATAACACCTAACATATCAGTTCTTGGACCAAAAATATTCATTTTCCAAACATATCGAACGTATGTTGTCTTACAAAGGGTTTGTAGAGGAAAATTTTTCTTAAGGATTTAAGCACCAATGTGCAACATGTTTTTTCTGGTTTGTTGTTCAAAACAAGATTTTAACCCTTGAAAATGTGAGAAAGGATACAATTAATAGTTAGACCCATAAGCAATATCCTTAAAGATACAAAATAAAATTTGTTGAAAGAGTTTAATAAATGTAATTATTCATAGGACTAGAAAGGGTAATAAATGTGTAAATTATCTTGCCAAATTGGGGGCTAAAGGTAGTAATTTTAAAGTGTGTGAGAGGGGAGATGATATAACCAATTTTATTAATCTCATTAATAACATTATGTATTGATTTTTCCAGGCGGTTATTTTCCCTCCTGTTGGGATGTCATCCTTGTACTTATGGTTAGACAGGACCCTTTACACGTGCTAGGACATATTGTGGGATTTGTATTAATTTTTCTCTTACGATTCATTTTGGTGAGTATTTCTTCCATTTTCAATCTCAATCGAAATAAAACCATGGGAGATGGTCATTCGAGAACCAAGCCCACAAGTTATGGTGCCCTGAAGGACAACCCCTCCTTGTGGCGCATTCTAAAAAATTAGGGGGTTTAGGAATTTAATATAAAAAATCATGGGGTATGATCCTTATCTTGTGCTGGAGTTTGGTTGAGCATGGAACAATGGCAACATGGTGATCCATGACATAGAAATTTAGGTTTCAAAGGATTTGATAGTTTAGGCTGATTGGAATGAAGATGGAGGGCTTAAAGATATTCAAATTCCACACCAGATGCAAGCATGAAATTGAGACTTTCTTTTGCGGTAAAGAAATGGTTTACCTACTAGTAGACAATATATCTAGATTCTGCATCCCTAATATTTTGAATATAGTCTTCCTCCACCTTATGAGGTGCATTAATCTCGAAGAGAATTATAGAAAGGTATTTACTCACCATCTTACTATGCTTAATATGTTTAGGCATAAGATTGCTATGAGCCTTTCCTTTTTCTTGTTGATGTCACTCTTTGCGTTGGTGCATGATTTTCAACAGGGAAAGATTGATTCCCTGATACACCATGGAATAATTATTTTTTCTTTTTAATAATGGTAAACTAGTGGTGGCAAAGGAATTAGAGCTTGAATCAAGGGATTCATATGAAAATTGTACTCTTACGGACCATATGAAAAAACTGAGGAGATAGAATAGAAAGGTACCTCAGGGGAATGGCAATCTTGGTACTGGGGTTATAGGTTCTCTGATTGATATGAAAGGGGAGTCATCTAAAGGGAAAGCAAGAGTAGAGCTTGGTTGGAATGTGGCATTTGATAAAATATCTCTCAAGGTGAGTTAGGTGGAAATGGATATGGAGGCCTTAGGAAAATTTAGAACGGATATGGGAAACAATGTCATGCATTGCATCGACGCCTCTAAGAAAGTTTTCATCACCCAAAATTCTATCAGGGCCAATATGGTAGAGATAAAAAGTTTGGTTTTGGAGTTGTAGGGGTGTGTGGTCAAATCAGAGCAGGGACACAAAGTTCACAAGTATAATCTCCACCTCAGTAGTTCTGATGAGGAAGAGTAGGTTGAAGACAACATCCCTATCACGAGCAAGCAAGATGATAATATGAAACATTTTAAGACTAACTAATATGTTGGTTATTAGAGATTTTGTTTGATTGTTTGTGGAATGTATCATTTGGGATGTTTTCCCCTCCGCATTTTGTGATTTATCCTTTTATTGATCTATTGGACTATAGTTTGGGATAAGCTGTTTTAGCCATTTTTGTCTTTATTCTTTTTTGTTCACTCTTGGTGATGCTCACGATGCATTCTATTGTAAGGTTTCTAGGTGCCTTAATCCTTGTATAAAGTATCCAATCATTATGTTCACATATATTTAATAAACCTTTTTAATAGTAATTTTTTTAACGACATTTTAAATTAAACAAGACAGAGCAGCAAGCTCACGCCT